>JAODAL010025091.1:0-59316 GCA_025379985.1 Phyllomedusa bahiana
ATAAAAAGTAAAAGAGGCTCCGTTTGCTCCTCCCATTTATCTGACCCAGTACATACATGTATAAGAAGAGGCTCCGTTCTGCATCCATCCCATTTATCTGACCCAGTACATACATGTATAAGAAGAGGCTCCGTTCTGCATCCGTCCCATTTATCTGACCCAGTACATACATGTATAAGAAGAGGCTCCGTTCTGTATCCGTCCTATTTATCTGACCCAGTTCACACTTATAAGTAAACATCACTTTTCTATAGTATGAGTCTCAGGTTTTCTCACTTTTCTTCAGCAGAATAGTTAGAAGTAACAGGCGCATTTAGGGTCATTTTTTACATTACACTCTATGGGTCCATGTACTTCTTGTAGCTGTTCTGTTCAGCAGGTGACAGGGACCTCACACTAATCACCTGGGAGGTGGGGATCCGCCCCATTGTCAGATTCAGGGTCAGCTCCTGCAGCCTGATACAGACGCATGGTGTGAACAGTCACTATGCAGTCATGTACGTGCAGGCAGTGACATTACAGGACCGTACATGGTGGTAGCACACAGGGCAGCGCACAGCACGGACACAGGTGAAGCTATCACAACTTTCCGCTCCCGCCCAGTGTCCCCATCACTTACCGCAGGGTCCTCAGCTCCCGCACGGACAGCAGCAGTGTACAGGCTGAGGAGCGGAACATACCATGTCAGCCTGTGGACAGGGGACTCCCTCCTGCCTGGCCCCGCCCCCCGGTTACTGGTTATCCGGACTCGCCTCCCCCGGAGCGGGTCGTGCAGGGGATCACGCCGCTGCTGCTGTGCACATACGTGTCCCTGGTGGGTGCAGATGTGCGGGGGGTGGGGAGTGCTGCCAGCTGGAAGTCCTCGCCCTCTCACCCCTACGTGCGCCTGAGCCGCATACAGTCATCTCGGTGTTATCTGGAGTGGGGAAGAACCTCATTGTCCCCACATAGAATGGCGCAAGGCTTGGCAAACTTATGGCAACTTTACTCCCTCAGAGGCACAGGCTTAAAGGGCCTGTCCAGGGAGGGGAACCCCGCTCCGGTGCTTCTCTTTTTGACCTCTGGTAATTTAACCCCATGAACACATTTACCTCAGGAGCGTTACCTACTAGATGTACATCACAAACAGCAGAGGACTGATAAGGTAATAGTAGACTGCATTCACATCACAATTTCTCCACCTATAGGAAGTATCTTTCAGCATACTGTAAAAATTCTTCCTGATGAACACCGCGCCTCGGTGCTGACGGAGCCATTGACTTGTATAGGGCAGACGTAGTCCTAGTTGGACTAAGTCAGACCTGGTTTCTGCCAGGACTGTGGAGTCGGAGTCGGTGCCTATTTGGAAGGAGTCGGAGTTGTCATAAAATGGACCGACTCCCAAAATATATAACTTGGTCGATGCAGTGCAAAGAGCAAGAGGAATTGGTCCGGACCATGCCTGCTGCTGCCCCAATTTCAGCCTTACACATTGAGGAAATGTAAACTGATACATGGAGCAGGCAAAGCGCTGCCTTCCAGGGGAAAATGATTCCGCTCCATGGCAAAGAATGTATCAGCAACATTTTTCACCTGCTTTCAAAGAAGTGAAGAGTTCAACCTTATACAAAATTGACTGTGGCTGAGGCAATTCCTTTATACCCTGACATTGTTAGAAATGTTGGCCCTGTGGTCACCAATTTGCCACCAACCCAAGTTAGTATAGAGAGGCCGTTCTCTAGCCTGGAAATAATGAGATCAGATGTGAGGTCATGTATGCAGAATCTAATGGAGGCAATACTATTTCTCAGAACAAATTCAGGGAATTCACAAATGTGTTTTGCCTATTTACAATGTTTTTGTGTTCTAAAGTCATATCCAATAAATATATTTTACACTGACAAGCAAAATGGTAACAATGGTAACTTGTGACTTTCAGGCTCCATATCTCACCATCCACTACAGCTTTGTACATGAGGCTACTGTAATTTTATATACAGTCATCTTACCGATCTTATACATAAATTTGACTTGCAAGTATTTAGCATCTGCTTAGTTCTGCAGATTCTTTCCTATAACTGCATTGTTACTGTTTTGCTCCTAAATATCAAAATGTTAGTTTTTATTACTTTTTTAGTATTTGGTAAATCCACCTTTTGGCTTTCAGCTCTGCCTGAATCCTTCTGGGCTCTGCATCAGGATCAGATTCAAGCATATCCTGACCAAAATTTGGTCCCAGGTCTCTTCTACACGTTCCCAATGTTGGTGCAGACTGGACTTGGATACAAATACAGCTTTTTCTTCAGCTCTACCCACAAGTGTTCAAAAGATCAAAACATTGTTACCCTTTTGCTTGTCAGTGTCTGTTCTACCTAAATAGCTTGATTATTGTATCATAAGGTGATAAACAGCCTGATGTTACCATTTTACTACAGTAAAGTTATCTCTTAAACATGCGCTGTGTATGAGGGAGTCAGGAGTCAGAGGTTTGGGAAATTGAGGAGTCGGGGCTTCGGCTTGCCGTCTCCACAGCCCTGGTTCTGCACCAAACACAAAACTACGGTGGACCACATGCAGAACACGTTTGTTACATAGGGCTGACGTACTTTGGACCACATTTGCCCTATCTAAGTCAATGGCTCAGTCGCCACCAAACCACAGTATTCATCAGGATGAATGTTTACGGTATTCTGACTGATACCACAAAAGGGTGGCATACTCCTGATGTGAATTGGTCCTACGAAAATCACAGCAGCATTACTATTACCAGATTGATCCTCTACTGTTAATGCTCCTGGTGGATATCCTAAATGTGGCCATGGGCTTAAATAGCCCAAAAGAGGCAAAATAAAGATTGAATAGGAACTAAGCCTGCACCACATGCAAAAAACCTAAGACCCGTCGGCTGAATCCAGCCTGCCATGTCATTTTATATGGCCCATGAGAGGTTATATACAGCCAGTAGGGATGGAAAGAACCTATTCCTGATAGTACCTACTACGTCAGGCAATTACTCCATCACACCAACAAGAAAAGCACAAAAAAATGGAGTATATTTGATAATTGTGTGGAATATAAAATATAACTTTTACTTCACAATTTTAAAATACTATACGACTTGTTACTCAATAAACTCCAATTAGATACATGTTTTGAATATTGTAACTTTCACATATATCAAACAAATTGGGTGCCACAAGGTAGAAGCAGAGAATAAACTCACCCTAATATATCCCTGGCAATGTTTGCACCGAATAAACGGAGCACTCGCCCCAAAAGGGGCGACCCCACAGAGATGCGATCACTCTCCCTACAGGCTCTACCCTTATGTAGTCATCATGTAACGTCCCAACATGTTTCAACCCACCACGGTCTCTTCAGGGGACCAAAAGGGTGATATATAAAGATCTGGAAATAAAAAAATAATAAGTATCTAGATGAACTATCCTCATCATAGTCTACTTTGTAGCAGTTACATTTCGGTGGATATCTATCAACATATACCACAGATTCCGGCACCAACATCATAACTACAGACCAATAGATGACTGAGAGTACATAATTTCAATAGAAGAGTCCGTTCTCACCAAATGAAGAATCAAGAAGCAGAGGTCAAGAATGGACCACGGAGCGTATGGCTCCTGGTACCGCCGGAAGGGCTATGATGTGCCCGCCGTCTCTTGTAAAGATGAGCAAGTCTTAAATAGACTGGGAGCCGGATGTTTACGGCTGCCGCCGCGGTCATGTGACCGCGCTCAGCTTCCGGCCTTAATCACTTCCGCCCATAGTGGCGGAAAGCCGAGAGCGGATACTGATGACGAGCATCACCACTGATCGCGGCGTTCCTCACAAACAAGAGCGCATCATGGTCCGCCCATGTGGGGCGTGCTTAGTGGTAGTCACCGCCCGCTGCCTGAACAGATAAGTCCAGAAAGCAGAGAAAGGTCTTGCTAGGCGCCATCATACGTAGTCATGACGGCATAGGTTTTAACAGTGAGTTTAAAATAACAGATAGATCTCAAATTCGTCTAGAACAGAATGTAGTGTATATCAGTTAGCAGAGGAGGAATAAACCTATAAATGCATATGTTTACCGATTTATGCCTCCATACTTACAAAGTTAAGGCATAATGTAAATAGATGTAAAATATATCCAATACTTATAAATGAATCAAAAAGACCCTTATGCAATAGTAAATGTTACGCCACAGTATCAATTACATCACAACATGGTATATAGAGATGCAAATTATATCCAATATTTACAAACATGTCAACAAGACATATAATAAATAAGCATTGTACCACAAAAAATTGGCAATATCACAGCATGGTATGTATTGATGAAAACTACACAACTCATGCTGCAAAGGAATGAGAAGCTACGCAATGTTATAACTTAAAGGGGTTTTATCGTTACAAAGATCATGTCTCAGATTATGGGGACAGTAAAAATAAGCACTTTTGTAATTGGGTTGCATTACCTCTGTCACTTGTTTTAGCAAATATAAGCATCTCTGTAAATCTGTCTCCTATTTCTGCTGTTGCTGGTCAGAACGCCCCCTGGTCAATTCTCAAACCCTAGACACGGCCCCTGCACTGTGATTGGCTGGCTGACATTTTTTTCCCCCACCTGTTAAATGGGAACGCCCCTAAAATGCCCCGACCAGCCCCCTGTGCTGTGATTGGCTGCCTGACACTCTGTGTTTATTTCCCCTCTGAGCTGTTAAAATCGATAGTGAAACCAAGTCTGCGGGCTCTATTACATCTCCCGCTTTAGGGTCAATGTTCTGGGCAATTACTGCCTGTTTAAGGGGCTTTTGCCAAGAGGTTGATTAACCTCCTCACAGATCCAGTCCTTAAGCTGCTACTTGGAAAAGAAGGCGTTCTGTTCCTCAGATCGAATGCAAGCCCTGCCTCCTTATGACGTCATCACCTGTAGTGTATAACATAAGGATTCAACACTGCGTCTGTATAAGCTGCTTATATAGTGCAGTGCTTAGGTGATTAACCCTGCAATACAGAGTTTGGTATTTCAAGCCCCATCATTAGTTTTTTTTTTTTTTTCTTTAAAAATTTGTACACATATGTAAAGATATGAAAATATATGTGTAGACATATATAATTTTTATTCATATACACACACAAAGCTCCCCTATATAGTGTCCTATCCTTGCAGTCACACCAAGCACTTCCAACATATGTGATACAATGCATATATTCTGGGGGATGAGACCTGATATAGGGGAGCTATGTATGTGTATATATATCATTATAGAGATTAACATATATATTTTAGGTCTCTCTACATATGTGTAGAATTTAGGGGGGGAAAAAAATATACCCTGTGAGGGACTAAAACTCCAAACCCCTTTGTTGTAAAAGCAATACTCTACTACTGCTGCTCTACCTCTAGACCACCAGCCCAAGTTAGTTACAAGCTGAGCAGGGCCTTCTCTCAAAGCTGATTTGCTTCTCTCCCCATTGTTTTCACTCACATGTCACTGACAGGAAGCAGAGATCTTTACTTGAAGCTGACATTTGTAGTTGAGTAAAGATCTCTGCCTGTTGTCAGTACAATTTGGATGAACCACTAGAAGTAACAGCTGCTGGCTTTCAGTTGTGTGTAAACTAAGACATATGACAGGTGCTTGCTGGAGTTTGGAGCCTCAAGGCTGCAGACATAAGCATGCAGGAGGCTACAGAGCTGTTATATCCAGACAACCTTCTGCATCCCCTGCTTCAAACAAAATGATGATGTCACAGTTCTTCAGTGAGGGGAGACATGACTCCTGGGAGGAGAGACACGCCTGCTGACAGAAGAGACACGCCCTGGATTTCAAAATCAATCTGAGAAAATTAGCTGAACAGCACGAGCAGCTCAAACGATAACACCCTTTTAACAGCAGCCATGATTATAAGTAGCAGCTAAAATTTAGCTGCTCATTAAGTCCCTGTGGATATACTGTACCGAGCGTATAGATCCAGAAGGTCTCTCGTCTGAGGAGAGTCAAGTCCAGATCCCCTTTCCTTTCATTTGGGCTTATTAGATAGATCCCCATTATTTTGAGATCTCTAAACACTCCCCCATGCTGATTCCAGATATGTTTGGATACCTGAGTATCCCTCTTGTTGCGAATGTCTCCTAGATGTTCCCCAATTCTCCTTCTCAATTCGCGGGTGGTCTTGCCTATGTATTCAAGTCCACAAAGGCATTTAATTCGATAAATCACTTCCCTTTGAACGACAGTTGATGAAATGGTTAATCACAAACGATCGTCTCATTTTTGTGTTACAGAAAGTCTTCCCTGTTTCTAGGTAAGTACAACCAATACATCCGCTGCATTTATGGCAACCCTTCGGTTGCCTTCTTAACCACATTGTGTCGTCAGGAGGGGGTACATAATGACTTTTTACAAGTTTATCTCTCAGACTTTTTCCCTTTCGGAACGTGATTGCTGGGCGGGGACCTATTTTATCCTTAATGTCAGGGTCCATCAACAAGATGTCCCAATGTTTAGTAAGGATACTTCTCACCTCGTTAGAGGCTTCATCGAAAGTCCCTATCAATCTCAAAATTCCTGTCTGTGGTCCCATATCTTTTTGCCTGGGAATCAGGAGATGACTCCTATCTGTACAAAGTGCGGAGTGATATGACTCCTTTAGTATTCCTTCCGGATAACGTTTTTCTTTAAATCTCTGATGCAATTCTTTAGCTTGGTTGACAAATTCATTTTTGGAAGAGCAATTCCAGCGTAATCGCAGGAATTGCCCCCGGGGAATTCCCTTCTTCAAAGGATAGGGATGACCACTAGACCAATGGAGAAGGGAGTTAAAGGCTGTTTTTTACAGAAAATTTAAGTTCTCAATTTTCCATCTTGCCCCTTAGAGACCATTACAGCCAAAAAAGCGAGCTGTGTGGAGTCTATTTCATATGTGAATTTGAGTCCCATATCATTCTGATTTTAGATTTTCACGAAATCCATAAACTTCTCTTTTTTTCCATTCCACAGAATGAATATATCATCGATATATCGAGTATAAAATCCGCCATTCTCGATGTATTTTAAAGGTTCATCTCCAAATACTGTCCTGTCCTCCCACCATCCTAAATATAGGTTAGTAAAACTCGGGGCGCAGGAATTGATCATAGCTGTCCCTCTTAATTGATGGTATAATTTTCCATTAAAGAGAAAAAAATTCTTAGTGAGGACAAACATCAAAAGGTCCATAATGAATCTATTGTGAAGATCGAATTGTTGGCCTCTACCTTTAAGGAAATACTCAACTGCCTTGACCCCAAAGTCATGTGGTATGGACGTGTACAGTGATTCCACGTCGATGCTTCCTAAGAAGCTGTCTTGATGGGATGGACAAGGTCTGGATGCACATAGTCCAGCCACTTTCCCCAAAAGATGCAGCGTCAGGCAGTGGCCCCAGTAAAGGAAGGGATACCATCTTGAATTTGAAGCTCCCACCAAGCACCTTTACACCATTGTGTTCAGCAATTCCAGCCTACCTAGACACCCTCTAACGGCCAATTGATGGCAAGCATTGATGAAAATGAGGCTGACACCCCTAGCCTACACTACTCTACATGAGGACAGCCAGTAACAAACATGATAAATGTATACATGGTTTTACAGCGGGACACTATGGGTGATGGATGTTATGATTTGGCATCTGTCACATGATGACAACTTAGCCTTGCCAAGGTCCCCAGATGCTGGCTTTTCATTGGTCTTTACTTAGTGCACAAGCAATGCCTGTTACTACATGACAGGGGTCACCACTTTGGGTGATTGGCATCGAGACATTACCTGCTGACCGCTGACGTGGAAGCTGGGACAGGAAGGGTGATGGCTTTTTTTTTTAACCACAATGACCCCTTATAAATAAAAAGTATGACTTCCCCACACAACCCTTTCAGATATGCTATAAAGTTCTTCATGGTCACAGTGGTACAGTAGCTTGACAGTTTTCTTCCACAAAGCACATGCGTTACAGTTTTATGCAGTAAAACATCTCCAGTCTGCTGAAAATTGATGGGGCATTTAATGGCTCAATACCATTGTAGAATGCAGTGCAGGGGAATGTTCATTCAACCCTTGGTACACAACACACAATCTTGCTGTTATACATGATCTTTTCTCTTACTTTTTACCAGCCTGAGTTCTACACTGTGATTAGTGAACTTTCTCTTCATGTGACAATCCAGAATCTTCTCCCTCCCCTTATGTTCCTCATGTGATAGCCAGAAAATCTGTGGAGAGCTGTGGATTAGTCTAAAATTGTTCCATGGGACTGGTGATCCTTCCACAAGCACCCAAGCGTGCACCTCATAGCCAATAGGAGTGTGACATCCTTCCTTATCTAAATTTGAAAGAGTAGTCAAGGGGAATAGTAGTCTGGTGTAAGGTGCTTTTTTCTACATTTGAATATATTTTTTTTGTTCAAGAATAAATGTGTGATTGTTGTTCATGGTGATAAGGCAAACTACCTTTAACATAAGTCATGGGGGATGGCGCGGGTGCCGTCGCCCCCCGTGGCCGCCCCTCTGCCAGCAGGGGGTCCGGCGCGGGTACCGTGGCTGCCTGCGACCATCCCCCCTGCTGCTCGGGTCCCGGCGCCGGCTCACTTACCCGTCCACGCTCCTGTGCACGCTGCTCCTGCCTGTCCCGGCCGCCGCGCGCGTACCCGATGCTTAGGGCACGCTGGTCTGGATTTAAAGGGCCAGTGCACTGGTA
Source organism: Phyllomedusa bahiana (assembly GCA_025379985.1). Taxonomy (NCBI): domain Eukaryota; kingdom Metazoa; phylum Chordata; class Amphibia; order Anura; family Hylidae; genus Phyllomedusa; species Phyllomedusa bahiana. The sequence goes on from JAODAL010025091.1 coordinate 8,727, forward strand.
ATTTACCTCACGCCGCAGCAAGTCCATCCCGCTTTGCGGTGGGCTCTGGTGAATGCCGGGGGCTACTTAGACTCCGCTCCCTGGCGTGGCTTAACTATCATCGCTTGCGGTGGTCCAGCGAATCCACCGAACCCTTACAATAATACTATGGTAGTCCAAATTAAAAATGTTATTTCCTATATCCGGATATAGAGAGTAAAATGACAACAGGACTCAGAGCTGTGATAACAATACTCTGTTTATTAACAAGCAAGGCATAAAGATTTAAGCATATCACATTGACAAATTTCCCCATAGCCCCTACCTTTGCAGTCAAGACCTTCAAACAATCATTGTTTAACAGAGTTGTATGCATCCTTTAGCATAAGATCTGGAAAGTATCTCTTCATATTTGACCATGAGCTTGAAGCTTGCAAAAGAACAAATGATTTTTCTCGGACTGTGTGAACATTTTTGTATTCTGTACACTGACAATTATAGCTGAAGCAAGCATAAAATGGTTGATGTATTGATCAAAACAGGAGAACTGACATTTCTTTGCTATCTAATCCCTATTAATGGGGAAAAAAATTAGCACTACCCCAAAAATAAGCCCCAGCTGTTTTTTTGGGGGGGGAAACAAATAATATAAGAGCTGTCTTGGAGAAACATGGTATTCACTACCAATCATATGTTTTTCAACAGCTCAATTTTTTCAGTTATTAACTCAGTTCCAGTACAGCAGATATTGTAAAATAGTTCAAAGGTTCTAAAGTAAGTTAAAAGCATAAAAATAATACAAATGTTTAACTTTAAATGCGACAAAACTTTGAATTTGTGATTTTAATCAAAGGGCTGATTTTAACCAATGGCCAAAGGGCTACAGCACAGAAAGCAAATTATGGTTTGAAATTGGATAAAAATTATTCCTACTGGTGTCTCAACTCTTGGAGATTACTTTCAAACCCTCTGATTCTAACTAGTGTTAGAATAGACTGCATAACATCGCCCTTTAGGACAGGATTTGGACAGCTTTGCTCTTTAGGACAGAGCACATTGCTATTACAATAGCAAGAACAAGGCAACTTACAAAAGAAGAGAGAAAGACAATTATAACGCTTATAAGTGTAGGTCTCTTGTATAGAGAAACTGCCTAGAAAGCCAAGGTGGCAGCCAGAATATCCTACACCATTAAAAGGCACTTGGAAACTGACAGGAAGAGATCTGGCGGACAAAAGGCCACTACAAAATCAGATGACAAGTTTTTAGAGTCAATAGTTTGCATGATCAGTGCCTCATAGCTCAAATTGTTCACACGGAGCTTAACCCAACAAAAAGAAACAAGTTTTTATTTGAAGAGTATGTTCACATGGCGTGTTGAGTCCATGTGAACATACGTTTTTAGATACGTGTTTGGATCCATGTGTCGGACCCTAAACGGACCCAAACACGTATCTAAGTAGCAATGTGATTTACATTGTTTTTACTATGTCTCATACTGTTTTTCGGATCCGTCTTTTGGATCCGTTCCAAGAATTTACGTCAATTCTTGGTCCGAAAGACGCAGCAGGAGTCCTATTTAAAACTATAGGGTACGATCCTGCTGCATCCAACACACATCCAAACACACAGCTGCATGTTGGATACGTGTTGGATCCGTTTAGGATTCGATCGCTGCTGCGTTTTTGGATGCGATTTTCAGAACCAAAACGGATCCGAAATCAGATCCAAAAACGCTGTGTGAACAACCTCTAACAGTGAAGAGAAATTTTCTATCTACAGGTTTGACCAATTAAATCAGTAAGAAAGCCATTGCTAGGATTACAAAACAAAAAAAGGCCAAGCAGTACCTCTAGTGGACTACTGAAGAGTGAAAGAAAGTCTTAGACTGATGAATCAAAGTTTGACATCTTTAGTACATTACACAGGGTTTTTGTACATCTTCCAGTAGGTGAAAGTATGGGTTTCTCCACACACTGTCAAACATGGAGGGGGAAGCACGAAGGTCTTGGATTCGTTAGCAGGATCCAGAGTTAGCACCTTGCACAGGATAACTGACACAGTTGACAAAAAGAGCTGCCACAGCACTTTGATGTGCCATGTAAGGGTATGTTCACATGATGTACTGTGGCGCGTACAGTACCGCCGGCCCCATTGACATTAAATATTCGTGGCACGTATTTGCCGCAAGTAATTGACATGTCACTTATCTCACCACGCGTACAATACGATCGTATTGTACGAGCGGGGAGAGGAGGCGTAATCCATAGTTCTCTATGAGAACTATGGATTACCGTAATTTCGCCGCGCATCTCACCCGTGTTAGAGCGCAAATACACGGCGAAATGCATGCCGAAATTAGCCCGTGTGAACATACCCTAATACTATCTGGTATACAGCTACTTGGTCAGGGGTTCATATGACAGGAAGAAAATGATTCAAAACATACTTCTGGTTTATGTCAGAACATATCCAAGAAGAGAAGAAAAACCCTATAGGTTTCAAAGAATGGAATGGCCTGCACAGTCTCCATCCTAAAACCCTACTAGTCTTGTTTGGGATGAACCAGATAGCCTTAGCAGGACATTTTCAGAAAGAATGGAAAGAGTTGAACATAACTCTCTCTAAATCTGTGCAGAGAGGAGAAGGAACTCATCATAGTACTGACTAATCTCATGCATAGAGAAGGCGAGGAGCAGAGCACAGCCCTTACTGGAGCTATGCAGAGAGAATAGAAGGAGCTAAGCATAGCCCTTCTTGAATCTGTGCAGAAAGAATAGGAAGGGCTGAGCACAGCACTAGCAGAATCTGTGCAGATTGAATGGAAGAAGCAGAGCATAGCCCTTTCAGAGCCTGTGCAGAGAGAATTTAAAGAGCTGAGTACAACATTGATTATACATATGCAGAGAGAATAGGAAGAGCCAAACATAGCCATGACTAAAAGTGTGTAGAGAGAAGGGGGTAAGACTTGCACAGTCCTTTTTTAAACCTTTACAGAAAAAATGTCAGGAGCTGATTAGAGCACTGAATTAACTGGTGCAAAGGTGAAGGCTACCCCACTTTCCTATGCACAAATTCAGAAAGGGTTATGCTCTGACAGGATCTGTTCAAAAGGAATGGGAGGAGTATAGTAAAGCCCTTTCTGAATCTGTGCAGAGAGAAGGGGAGGAATTAATCATAGCACTGACTGAACCTGTGCAGAAGGATGGTGAGGAGCAAAGTGTTGAACATTGAATGATGTGAGCTGCAACCTAATCTGTCAGTGAATAAACTATATTACATAGCCAACATGACGGAATGTACATAGTAAAACATCATTACAACCACACCATCATCTGGTGCGGGGATGGGTGTAGTGAAATGTTATTATGTAGTTGGCACTAGAGGGGCAGCGATAGTCCCTCTTATCCGGGGTTTGTGCCCCGGATAAAAAAAAAGTTTTGCCCCGAATCTAGTAGCTCAAGCTTGGGTTTAGCCCCGGGGGGAAAAACCCGAGCTCTGATCTTTATTTCAATGTTACGTTCCTCAGGAATTTACACCCCCTCCCCACCAAAAAAACACTGAGTCTCCAACTAAAAGGAGGTTAACCCAGTTGGCTTAGCCGCCTATCCAAGAGAACCCAAAAGACCCTTTACTTTGAGTTATTTTTTAAAAAAATGTCATTTACAATAAGGCTAATCCCTACCACCTGACGGGTATATGGGGCCCCTGTATACATATATAATTGGGGTTTATACATTTACCTACCTAATGGGAATCTATATCCCTAAGTTATGGGGGCCTATACACCTACCTATCTAATGGGAGTATATATTATAGAGTATATTATAGGAGTATGTATTTACCTAAATTGTGCAGTTCCCAAATACCTACCTAAAAGGGACTTATATACCTACCTAATGGGAGGCCTATATACCTACCTAATTGATTTATACACCTACCTAATGAGGGTTCTAAAAATGTATGTACTTAATGGGGGGCCTATATATCTAACTACCTAACAGTGGGCTACCTACCTGTTTGGGGACCTATATATTTAATTACCTAATGGGGAGCCTATATACCTACCGGTCTAATGGGGATCCTTTATATCTAGCTACCTAATGGGGGTTATATACTTACCTACCTAATTGGGACCTATATATCTATTCGCTGGGGGCGCCAACCATACCTTTTTAAAGGAGGGAGCCTACCTGCCTTTTTGGGTTTTTTCAACTAAATGGGGTCAGTATCTTTTAAACCCTTTTTGGGTTTTAATACCTAATTTTCTACTTGAGGGTTTACCTACCTACCATATGGGGATACAAAACAGTCTAGGGGAACTTTTACTGTTTGGGGCACAAGGGGTCCTTATTAGAGCACTATGGATGGGTAGTTTGTACAGAGGTGGGGCAAAGTTAGGGAGGTGCTGGAAAGGTGAGGCGTGTAAGATGTATGAGTGATAAATTTGAAAAAACAATCGTGGCGGGAGAATTACATGGAGTTGGATTACATGGAGAAGAAAAAGGAAAGAGAACAACTCAGATCAGAGAAGAAGTCACCTGTGATTACCTGGCTGCAACTGCACTGTAATTACTTGTAAGGTCTGCAGAATGCCTTTGTAGAACTGGTAGTCCCTATGTAGTGGTCGCATATGATCATGGTCTGGCAGTATTATTTGATCCTTCTTTATTGGTATTATTGGTCTTGGTATGAGGGGGTTTTTTAAAAAAAAACAATTTTTGGAGTTGTAGTGAGTTTTTTTGGCCCCATATATAGTTGTATTATTTGGTTACTGTATGACTATTATTTAGAGGTATTACACTGTCATACATGGACAAATTTTTCTAAAAAAATTTCAGCACATTGGAATGCGACTGTTCATACAACTATAGAACAGGTCTAATAAAGCTTTTTGATGCCAGATAACTGGCACAGCCCCATTCTTACATGACGCCAGAACCGGACTGGCAGTAAACCTAACTGGGCGCTTGCCCGGCAGGCCGCCAGGGTCCAGGCAGCCGCGCCGCCGGCTCATGTTTCCCCCCGATGGGCCCCGAGTACTGGCGCTGGTCTGTGGCGCAGCTACAGGAGCCGTAGTGGTCGCATACGCGGCCTCCTTCGCCACACAGCCACTGCTCCGCAGCCCACACTAGGGTGGCGCCCCCCCAATCGGACCCAAAAGAGGATGGAAAGAAGGACAGCAGGTGAGTATTTTTTTATTTATTTTTTTAAATGGGCTTCTCGCTAACTAATTGCTGGGACTGGCCCTACCTGGCTAATGACTGGGGGCTAATTACTGGGACTAACCATACCTAGTTAATGGTGGGGGTAAAAAAAATGGGATGACCCTACCGGCTAATCTGGGGGCTAAATTTAAAGGGAAAAGGCCCTACCTGGTTAATGAATGGGGGATAATTACTGGGACTGGCCCTACCTGGCTAATAACTCTGGGCTAATTACTGGGGGCGGCCCTACCTGGCTAATGACTGGGGGTGGCCCTACCTGGCTAATGATTGGGGGCAGGCCTACGTGGCTAATTACTGGGGACAGCCTTATCTACCTGGCCAATTACTGGGGGCAGCCCTATCTACCTGGCTAATTACTCGAGACAGCCCCACACCCCGGGGTATTTATGGGGGCAGCCTTAGCTACCTGGCTAATTTCTGGGGGCAGCCTATTTCCCCGGCTATTCTGGGGGCAGCCCCGCTTCCGGCTAGTTACTGGGCAGCCCTAGCTACCCGGGGAGTTACGTGGGCAGTCCTAATTACCTGACTAATTGCTGGGGGGGCCCTACTACCTGGCTAGTTTCTGGGGGCCCCTACTACCCCGGCTAATTCTGGGGGGAGCCCCAGCTACCTGGCTTTTTTGGGGGGAGCCCTAGCTACCTGGAAATTACTGGGGGGCCCCACTACCGGCTAATTACTGGTGGCAGCCCTAACTACCTGGGGTAGTTTTTCGGGGGCGCCCTATCTGCCCGGCTAAATTTCTGGGGGCAGCCCTAATACCCGGCTAATTACTGGGGGCACCCTAAATCCTGGTAGGTACGGGGGGGAGCCCTAACACCTGGTAGTTATGGGGCGCCCTATCTACCGACAATTACTGGGGGGGAGCCCTATTACCTGACTAATTAGGGGCAGCCCTAGTACCTGGGTATTTACTGGGGGCAGCCCGCTACCTGGTAATTACTGGGGGCAGCCCTACTACCGGCTAGTTTCTGGGGGGCAGCCCAGCTCCTGGCTAGTTACTGTGGACAGCCCTATCTACCTGACTAATTACTGGGGGCAGCCCTAGCTATCTGGCTAGTTAATGGGGGCAGCCCTAGCTACCTGGCTAATTACTGGGGGCAGCCCTAGCTACCCGGCTAGTTATTGTGGACAGCTCTATCTACCTGGCTAATTACTGGGGGAAGCCCTAGCTACCTGGCTAGTTACTGGGGGCAGCCCTATCTACCTGACTAATTACTGGGGGCAGCCCTAGCTACCTGGCTAGTTACTGGTGGCAGCCCTATCTACCTGGCTAATTACTGGGGACAGCCCTATCTACCTGGCTAATTACTGAGGACAGCCTTATCTACCAGGCTAATTACTGTGGACAGCCCTACATGGCTAGTTACTGGGGGCAGTCCTATCTACCTGGCTAATTACTGGGGAAAGGCCCTGTCTACCTACCAAATTAATGGAGGAAGGCCCGGTCTACCTACCTAGTTAATGGGGAGGCCCTGTTTACCTACCTAATTACTGGAGGACTATGTAGATACCTTCCTAATGGGGGTCCTATTCACCTATTAACTGTGGGGGGCCATATACACCTACCTTATGATGGGACCCTATATACCTATCAACCTACTGAGTGGGGTCTATATAGATGCCTAAGGGGGGACGATATACCTCCCAACTTACTGTTGGGCCTTTATACTTATTTGTCTACTGAGGGGACCTATATACCCACTGAGAGGCTACCTAATTAGAGATTATATACCTCTTTACCTACTGAATAAATCTGTAAACTTACTGAGGGGGCCTATTTACCTATATTCTGAGAGTTATATATTTACCTACTTTGGAAGGTCTATATACTAACCTGCCTACTGAGGGAGGGGTGGGGGTTTGACTACCTACCTAATGGTGGTCTACCTATTTACATGCCACTTACCTGACTTTTTTTCATTTCTAATTTTTAGGGTCTAACATATGCTGTTTGGGGTACAATTACTGCATAGGGCACCAAAAGGGGCACTATTACTATTTGGGGCTCCATGGATGGGGAGTTGTACAGAGGAGGGAATTGATAGAAAAGTGCTAGAAAAGAGAGGTGTCTAAGATATTTTTGTGGTAAATTCTACACGGATTAGTAGAGGCGGGGAACGACGTCATTGCATTCTGTACTGGACGGAGAAAAAAAGGGAAGAGAACAACTCATCAGAGAAGACATCATGGAGGTTTGGGCCAGATGGAGAAGAAAAGGAGAAGAGAACAACTCCCATCAGAGATGACGTCTCCTGTGAGTCCCTGATGTGAGGAGTAATTTTACTTCTGTGTTAAATCAGTGCTGTATTCATGTGATGGTGACCTGACTACTGATGATCTGTGATTGGCGGTGTTGTACAGTGGGGAAAAAAAGTATTCAGCCACCAATTGTGCAAGTTCTCCCACTTAAAAAGATGAGAGAGGCCTGTAATTGACATCATAGCTAGACCTCAACTATGAGAGACAAAATGAGAAAATCACATTGTTTGATTTGGAAAGAATTTATTTGCAAATTATGGTGGAAAATAAGCATTTGGTCAACTACAAACAAGCAAGATTTCTGGCTCTCACAGACCTGTAACTTCTTCTTTAAGAGGCTAATCTGTCCTCCATTCATTGTAGTAATGTAGTAATGGCACATGTTTGAACTTATCAGTATAAAAGACACCTGTCCACAACCTCATACAGTCACACTCCAAACTCCACTATGGTGAAGACCAAAGAGCTGTCGAAGAACACCAGAAACAAAATTGTAGCCCTGTTCTAGGCTGGGAAGACTAAATCTGCAATAGGCAAGCAGCTTGGTGTGAAAAAATCTACTGTGGGAGCAATAATTAGAAAATGGAAGACATACAAGACCACTGACAATCTCTCTCCATCTGGGAGTCCACGCAAGATCTCATCCCGTGGGGTCAAAATTATCACAGGAACGGTGAGCAAAAATCCCAGAACCACACGGGGGGACCAAGTGAATGCCCTGGAGAGAGCTGGGACCAACGTAACAAAGGCTACCATCACCGCCAGGAACTCAGATCCTACAGTGCCAGACATGTCCCCCTGCTTAAGCCAGTATCTGTACAGGCCCATCTGAAGTTTGCTAGAGAGCATTTGAATGATCCAGAAGAGTATTGGGAGAATGTCATATGGTCAGATGAAACCAAGGTAGAACTGTTTAGTAAAACTCGTCCTGTTTGGAGGACAGAGAATGCTGAGTTGCATCCAAAGAACACCATACCTACTGTGAAGCATGGGGGTGGCAACATCATGCTTTGCAGCTGTTTCTCTGCAAAGGGACCAGAACGACTGATGACGAGTACATGAAAGAATGAATGGGGCCATGTATTATGAGATTTTGAGTGCAAACCTCCTTCCATCAGCAAGGGCATTGAAGATGAAACGTGGCTGGATCTTTCATCATGACAATGATCCCAAGCACACCGCCAGGGCAACGAAGGAGTGGCTTCGTAAGAAGCATTTCAAGGCCCTGAAGTGTCCTAGCCAGTCTCCAGGTCTCAATCCCATAGAAAACCTTTGGAGGGCGTTGAAAGTCTGTGTTGCCCAGCGACACCCCCAAAACATCACTGCTCTAGAGATTTTCATGGAGGAATGGGCCAATATACCAGCAACAGTGTGTACCAACTTTGTGAAAACTTACAGAAAACGTTTGACCTCTGTCATTGCCAACAAATTATGTATAACAAAGTATTGAGATGAACTTTTGTTATTGTCCAAATACTTATTTTCCACCATAATTTGCAAAAACATTTTTTTCCAAATCAGACAATGTAATTTTCAGGATTTGTTTTCTCATCTTGTCTCTCATAGTTGAGTTGTACCTATGATGTCAATTACAGGCCCCTCTCATCTTTTTAAGTGGGAGAACTTGCACAATTGATGGATGACTAAATACTTTTTTCCCCAACTGTAGGTTATATTGGTGCTTGTATAGTGGCAGCATAGGCTTGTCCCTGATTGTAAAGCAAATGCACACGTGACTCTGTGATTAGGGGTTTCTCTGCACCTCTTTTTCTTTCTTGCTTGTGTTTAGGGTGCATTCACACAGAACAGCTTTTGGTGCATTTTTTGATGCATTTTTTGTGCAGAAGTACAGTATTAACTGCTGTGCCTTCCTGCACATAAACTGTATCAAAAACCACATCAAAAACACACCAAAAACACTCTGTGTGAAAGCACTCTTATAGTGTTGTTTATTTTAGAATGTGGCGAGGTGCGAGAACAAGGAAAAAAAATTTAAGCGTATATTGTATGTGGGCTGGTGGGGACTTTGTGCCAGGACTGCTTTTATTCCCAGTCCAGCCCTGCATGACACCCTAGATCTTGGAAAGTGAAAACAATTCCAGCCAAGCCAGTTTCGCTCATCTGCATACAGCTGTTTCGGGGTGTTGCCTGTCATCAGTGCAGAGCAGAGCTTACAGACGGGCTAGGAGAGAGTCGATGGATGCCTACATCCAATAGAGAGTTCAATTCTCTTCCCATAAGCCTCTGTTGTATGCAAATGCCCAGTGAAGATTATACAGTGTAGATAGTATGTGGAAAGAAAAAAAAACAAAAGGAACATACTGTATGTGACATGTTTCCAAGGACTTTATTGCAAAACGACAATGATGACAAACATAGCAAGAAATGCTAACAGTCCCGGAAACGGGGTAAATCTATGAGACCACAGATGGTACCTGCCTGATCAGCCACGGCCAGGAAATTTAGGGTTGAGCACCGGGCACTGGGCTGACAGGCTGTGGGCACAGCTGGAGCTGGGCAAGCAGACGGGAACACAGTTTCAGAGACAGCAAACCAAACCGGAAGGCACACAGTGGGCACAAAAGTTTCTGAACCAGGCAGGAATGCACACAGCTGGCACAGGAGATTCTGAACCAGGCAGGATGGCACACAGCAGGCACATGAGATTTCAAATCAGACAGGATGGCACACAGTGAGCACAGGAAATTTCACACCAGGTCAGGTAGCACACAACGGGTACAGCAGGCTCCAAACCAGGCAGGATAGTGCACAGGCTCGGACTGGGCCGCCGGTGGTGAATCCCCCGGTGTGCCCCCCCGAGCCGCTGTGGGCCCCGGAGGCAGTGCCGCCGCTCCCCGGTCCCGTCCGCGCATCTGGTCCCTGGACGCCCGGGCCCTGCGTCCCGAGCGCCCAGAAACTGGCCCGGGAGTTGGGGACTAATGTCCCTGACTCCTGGGGCTACGCGGTGTCAGCGGAGCACAGAGCCACTAGCGTTGCGCTCCGCTGATCTCCCCGGCAGGCTGAAGGCGTTAGGCCTTCAGCCTGCCGAGCGCCGGCCCCTACTGCTGACGTAGGCGGCGCGGTGACATCACTTCACCGTGCCGCCTATGCAGAGCGCCAGTAGAGGCCGGCCAGGGAGCCGGAGCCAGGTAATTGGCTGTTTGTTGTTTTTTTTTTTGTTTTGTTTTTTAAACTCCCTAAGGGGGGCCCTGACTAGCCAAAGGGGGCCCCTGACTATCTAATGGGGGCCCTGACTATCTAAAGGGGGACCCTGACTAGCCAAATGGGGGCCCTGACTATCGACTGGGGGCCCCAACTACATACAGGGGGCCCTGCCTCCCCAAAGGGGGGGGGGCCCTGACTACCTAAAGGGGGCCCCTGACTACCTAAAGGGGGCCCCTGACTACCTAAAGGGGGGCCCTGGCTACATAAAGGAGGCCCTGACTACCTAAAGGGGGGCCCTGGCTACCTAAAGGGGGGCCCTGACGATCTAAAGGGGGGCCCTGACTAGCCAAAGGGGGCCCTGACTACATAAAGGGGGGCCCTGACTAGCCAAATGGGGGCCCTGACTATCTAATGGGGGCCCTAACTACATAAAGGGGGCCCTGACTACATAAAGGGGGGGGGGCCCCCCTGACTCCCAAAAAGGGGGGCCCCGACTACCTAAAGGTTTTGGGGGCCCTGGCTAAAAAAGGGGGGGGCCCTGGCTACCTAAAGGGGGGGCCCTGACGATCTAAAGGGGGGGCCCTGATCCCAAAAGGGGGGCCCGGGACTACAAAAAGGGGGGGGCCCGACTACATAAAGGGGGGGGCCTGATACCTAAAGGGGGCCCCCCGACGTCAAAAAGGGGGCCCCCTGACTACCCAAAGGGGGCCGACTCATAAGGGGGGCCCCTGGACCAAAAGGGGGGCCTTGATACCTAAAGGGGGGTCCTGGTACCAAAAGGGGGGGCCCGGGCTACTAAAGGAGGACTCTGGCTACATTAAAAGGGGGGCCCTGGTAAAAAAAAGGGGGGGCCTGACTAGCCAAAGGGGGGCCTGACTAATAAAGGGGGGCCTGGCTACCAAAAGGGGGGGCCCTGGTACTAAGGGGGGGCCCTGGCTACTTAAAGGGGGCCTGGAATAAAAGGGGGGCCCTTCTATTAAGGGGGGCCCTGGCTACATAAAGGGGGCCCCTACAAATAAAGGGGGGCCCTGATAAAAAAAGGGGGGCCCTGACTAAAAAAAGGGGGGCCCCGACAAAATAGGGGGCCCCTGGCTACAAAAAGGGGGGCCCTGACTACATAAAAGGGGGGGGGCCTGGCTTAACAGGGGGGCCCGGTCCCTAAAGGGGGCCCTGGCTAAGTAAAGGGGGCCCCGGCATAAAAAGAGGGCCCTGGCTACAAAAAGGGGGGCCCGGGCTAACTAGGGGGCCCCCTGGCTCCCCTAAAGGGGGCCCTGGTACCTTAATACAAAAGGGGGGGCCCGACTAACTACACACTAGTAAAGGGTGGGCCCTGTTTATCTGGTGGGCCTGACTTCTTGCACATAGCAAAAGGGGCCCCTAACTACCTTACACTACAAAGGGGGCCTTAATACGTTTACTCCCTAAAGGAGACCCCTTACTGCCTGTTACTCCCTAAAGGGGGGTCCCTAACTGTTGAAGCCTATATAAAGGGGACCCAACTTTACAGCTTCCTAAGGGGGGAACCCCCCTCCCTTTACAGCCAAAAAATTGGGACTCACCAACACCTCCCTACAGCCTACCAAAATGGGGTCCCACCAACAAATGTACCCTATCAACTTGCCTAATGGGGCCTACTTATCTAACTGGGGTGTTTCCCTACCCACCTGGTGGGGTACCCCACCAACCTCCGGGGGCTGGTCTTCCAATTATCCAGTGGGTCTATCTACCAAAATGGGCCCCTTCTATTTTACCTGGGGCCTTGCCTTTTGCCTCCCTCCCGGGGGTTTTGCCTACTTACCGGGGAAATTAAAATTTGAGAGGGAAGCACCAAAGTTGTAGATATCTCCGGGGGGTTTTGTCCTTTCCCACTTCCAAACCCCTTAGGATCTAGGCCTCTAAGTTATGGTTGTCCCCGCTTCCCCCCCTGGGAAGCTTGACAGAGGTGGGAATATGGTAAAGAGAGGGGTGGAAAATTGAGGATCTAAGATATTGTGTGTATTTTTTTGAGGGATGAGTAGGGCGGGGCAAGTCTAATGACGTGGGGAACGGATGCAGAAGAAAAGGGAATAAGAATGACTCTGGAAAAAGAGAAGACTCATCAGTCAAGAGTTCCGGTGGTCCCTGGTAGGGATTATTTTACTTCTATAAGTTTCACTTTTTAAGGGAAATGTGCCTGAGCGGTGCTGACCCTATGTGAAAAAAACACAGGGAAAAATCTCCAAAGGAGCATTTTATGCTATCCAATATTGAAAAAACTTTGAGATTCTTGGTCCGCATTTTTTGGAAAAAAAAAAATGTCAAGCCCCCCGGCTTAAAAAGGGGATCTATTTTTTGGGGGGGGTCCTACTTATATTATTTTCACCTGGGTAAACTTCAGCCCTCTCCTGTCCCAAAACGGCCTCCAAAATGCAGAGAGAAAAATAAAAAAAACACCAACCTTCAAAGCATGTGCTTTTGAATAACACTGTGGAGGGGGTGGTGCAGGAAACCAAAAAAGGGGGTATTACTTCTCCTTATTTAGTTTAAAAAACAAATATGTGCCAAAAAAAGTATAGTCCTGCACAGAAAAAAACTTTCTGAAAAAAGGTCTAACTTGACCCAGGTGGAATAATTAAGTGGGACCATAACTGAGAACCGTTGTAAGCCGGGGGGGGGCTTGAGATTTTTAGCCCAAAAACATGGGCTAAGAATCTCAAAGTTTTTTTATATTTGTTGACCTTATTGGTCCTATATGGCGGTGTTGTAGGTTATATCTGAGCTGGTGTTGATCTTTGGGTTCTATATGGGTGATGTTGTAGGTTTACCCGATTTGGGGTCTGACCTCTATGTGGTCCTATTGGGGTTTGTGGTTAAACCCGAGCTGGTGTCTACCCCCATGTGGTCTCTATTGGTGGTGTTGTAGGTTTACCCTGAGCTGGTTCTGACCCCTAGTGGTCTTATTTTTGTGGTGTTTTGTAGGGGTTTAAAACCCGAGTGTGTTTGACCACTATGTGGTCTCTATATGGTGGTGTTGTAGGTTTTTTCCTGGGTTTTTTCTGCCTCTATGTGGTCTCTAATGGTGGGGGGTTGTATTATACCCTGAGTGGGGGTCTGACCCTTGTGGTCTTTAAGGGGGTGTTTTTAGGTTATACCTGGGCTGGTGTCTGCCACTTTTGGCTCTTTGGTGGTGTTGTAGGTTGTACCGAGGCTGGTGTCGAACTTGTGGCTCTATATGTGGGGTTTTTTGGTTATACCTGAGCTGGTGTCTGACCCCTAAGTGGGCTTTTTATATGGTGGGGTTTTGGGGTTTTACCTGAAACTAGGTCGACCCCTTTTTGGTCTCATATGGTGGTGTTCTGGTTTACCCGAGTGGTGTTGACCTCTAGTGGTCTCTTTTTGGGGTTTGTAGGTTTACCTGAGCTGGTGTTGACCATATGTGGTCTCTTATTGGTGGGTTGTAAATTGTCCTGACTGGTGTTGACCTCTATGTGGGTTTTATATGGCGGGTTGTAGGTTATACCCCGGTGGTGTTGACCCCTATGTGGTCTTATATGGGGGTGTTGTAGGTTTTACCCGAGTGGTGCTGCCCCTATGTGGTTCTATATGGGGGGTGTTTTTAGGTTTTTATCGGCGCGGGTTATGGCGCGTACAGTGTCCCCTGATGAAGAGTGAGGGAACACCTGACCCTGTGATGGAGTTAGGGGCTTTAACTTTTTTTCTGGTGTTTTTTTAGAAGGGGTGGGGGAGGGGTGACCAAAGGAAACATGGAGGGGGTATTGTAGGGGGTGGAGGGGGGGTATGGATGGACCTACTTAGCCATGTGTTATGGATATGTTAGCTGACAAATGGTGACTCACTTGCTATTGACTTACACTCAGTTCTTTTTGCACACTGTATTATGTGGTAAAATTGGCGCATTTATGGCCCCAGACCCCCCAGTCCGACACTGATAGTTCACAGCGGACTCAGAGGATTCTAAACCAGGCAAGATGGCACTCAGCAGGCCCAAGAGACTCTGCACCAGGGAGGCACACACCATTAAATGTGGACCCGGGAGCAACAGAAGGACAACAGAAACACGGGGGCCGCACATTGAGGGAGCAGGAACAGGATACCAGACAACAGGAGACACGTGGCACAAGAGAAACCAGCAGACTCGTGATGGGATGAGGACACCAGGTGAACAGGAAACAGCACATGAAATACCGAGGACTAGGCAGAGGCAAAATCAGAAGACAGACAGGGGTCAGACCAGGCAAGCGACAAAAGAGACCAAATACTTATGAAAAAAGAAAATAAATATTAGATTTTAAACCCGGGACAGTTTCCCCTGCAAGCGTCCCCCTCCCGTAACTTTTCCCAAATCAAAATGTATATAGGACGTAAGACAAATTTTTAATTTTTTAACGGGAATTTTATTGTTCCATTTATATCAAAACTTTATATTCCACTAGAGCTATGTAAACATCCGTTTGATATATGCAAAATTTTAATTCACATCTGGGGGTTTTGAAAATAGCCCATACACCCTTCCTCAGGATTACAAATTTACTTTTAACCCCAAGGGGAAATCCACCCTACACCAGCTGTTCTTTGACCAAAAGGGGTAAACCCCAAAAACGTCGCCAGAAATTTTCCCTACGGGGGCGGGAAGAACGGCCAGTAAAGGTTTCTGCCGAGATCTAAGCTACCAAAGCGGAAAAATACGCAAAAAATTCCCCAAAATCCCCCGGGCCTTTTGGGGGGGAGGTCCCGCTATTTTGGGGTCCCCCCCCCCCCCTCCCCGGCAGATTTCTTGGCGAAACTCCCTCTCCAGCAGGCGACTTTTTGTTTTTTTAAAAATGGGCCCCGGCGACAAAGAAAGCGTTTGGGTGGGCGCACTCGGGCCCCGGGCCGGGCCCCCCTCCTCCGGGCGGGGGGAAGGGCGGCCGAAAGTGTCCGCTTCACCCCCCCGGGGGGAAAGGCCCTTGTGCGGGGGGGGAAAGGCAGGGGGGGAATCTTTCCCCCTCCTCCCCTTTCCCCCCCGTAGTAAAAGGCCCCCGGTGGGGGCCGTGAAACATCCCAGGGTCAGCGTCGCAGGGGAGTGACCCCCGGGGGCTGCACTCACTCCCCCGGACCTGGGGAACAACAAATTTTCAACAGCCTGGGCCCTTTCTGCAGGGCCTGGGGGGGGGAAAAGTTGGAGTTTATTTTTTTACATTTTTTATTAGCTATAAGGGGGGCCCCCCCCCTGGCAAAAAAAGGGGGCACAACCGGCATAAAAAGGGGCCCAACAAACCGGGCCCTAACAAATGGGGGCATCACCTGGGCAACAAAGGGGGCACTACCTGGCAAAAAAGGGGGGCCCACTACCCTAGAATATTGGGAACAAAGATTTAAGTTTGAAGAAGACAAGATGGATCCATAAATTAAAATGATAAAATTTTAAAACTTATTTTCAATTCTGTTTTCTTTCCCCCTTCTGTTTCTTTTAAACTTTTTTAAATTTCCAAACATAGAACCCCCTTATGTTCATAAATAAGGGTTTTTTTTTTGGTTGGGTTTCCCCCGCAGCTTTAAATAAAATTTTAATATTCTTGACATTTTGTTTTTTGGACCTTTGGGGGCCCCCTTTAAAAAATTTTTTCTCTTTAGTATACCGATCCCTTTTTGATCAAGACCCCGGTTTGATGAGGCAAATAATAAAAAAAATTTTTTTTTTCCGCTGAACCCGTCAGAAAAGGGGTGTGAAAATCTAAAGACTAAAAGTGTTTGTTTTAAACCCACCTTGGCATGGAATTTGGGTTTTGGGCTGTTAAGTTTTTTCAATGGCTTCAAAATCTCATCAGTGGGGTTGTCAAAGAGGGGACCCTAACTGTTAAAAGATTTGTGCGTTGGTAACCCCTATTAAACTTCCTGTGATCGGTAATAACTTTAAAAGCGTAAAATACGGGATTGAGCTTATCAAAGGGGGTTTCCCCTGGATGATTTCCCGCCCCCCTTTGCGATCTATGTCTGGGAATTTGTTTAAATATTGATTTAAATGTGTGCAAACAGACTATTAGCCATTGTCAGTCCGGGCAATAGTACTTTACCGACCCCCATTTGGGGGAAAGGGAAATTTTGTAGCTTTAGAAACCACAAAACAAAAAAATTTTTTAAATCCGGGAAAATTGATGGGTCACCTAAAAAATTCCGTGAAAAACCCCATAAGAAAATTTTTTTGGAGGGCCAAAACCACAAAAGGGGGTTTGGGAATCTTGGGGGAAATTCGGCACCAATAAAATTTGTAGAGTCCCCTTTTGACTGGTCTTTTCCCCAACTCGGGGTTACTAGTTTTTTGAACTCTAAAATTTTCCCACAATTTTTTGCTAGGTTTTGTGAAGCCCCTTCATGAGTTGATAAGTTAATCCAGGGGAAAGCAGGGGGTTTTGTCAGTGCTCCCTTTTTCCTAGGGGTTCTAAAATTGTGCGAAATCCCTACCTCTAAAGGTCCAAGTCGATGGGAAAAGTACCCTAAATCTGTTTTTTGGGGTTTCACCCTGTTACATCTAAGAGGTTTTTGAACCCCCCCCAAATATGGTTTAAAAAATTTGGGGGGGTTTTACTTTGTTTGGGTCACTTTCCCAGCAACCCACCAAGGGGTGATCCCCCATCCTTTGCTATGGGAAAACGAATTTGGGTTTGTTTTAAATAAAAACCCTGATAAGCTAAAATTTAAACCGGGGAAAAAGTGTAATTGTCATTTTCTCCTAAAATGGGGTTTTTTCTAGGGGCCGGGTTTTTAGTTTTTAAATGGCAAAAGATTGTTGATGATACTGGTGAAGTTGCTTTACATATCCAGCAATCCTTTTTAAAAACCTGTGCTTTTTTGGCCCATGGGGGGTTGTAGAAAATTTTAAGAAAATTTATTATCCCTTCATGTAAATTTTTCATTAGAAAATTCTTTTTAAAAACCCTTTTTCCCAGATTTCAAATTTGGACCATAACACCATAAAAATCCCAACCTACCCTCATATCCGTTGGGTTTTGCAAGAACTTTCAATGAAATTTTAAATATATGCCAGATGTTTTTCCTTTGGTTCCGGGAATAGCCCGGTTAAACCCTCCTCACTCTCACCTGTGGGCTTTTTTCCTGCCCCCTGTTGGGCTATTTAATTTTCTTCGGGCTGTTCAGACCAGTGAATTCCGTGAAAAGGTCCCAATAAAAACAACGCCCAAAACCCAAACCTCCCACCATACTAGTCCCAAACCCTTTTTGCGGGGGTTTGGGGGCCCAAAAGTAATTTTTGGGGGCCGGGGGGGGAAATCTCGATCTTCTTTTTTTCACGCAAAGGGAAGGGTAACACTTTGATTACCCCCCCCCCTTCCCGCCCTTTTGGGGTGTTTGGTTTATGGAAAAAGGCCCCCGCCCTGGAGGGGTAAGCTCAGAATCTTTCTGGTTAAACGGTCTGGCCCTTGACAGGAGGAGCAGAAAGTAGCAGCAGCAGTGGTACTTGCTTCCGTTTTGGGAGGGGGGGTTACACTTTGCAGTGTGACGCATGGACCCCACTTTTCTTTTTCCTTTCCCTTTTTTCACCCCTTAAAAGGAGTGGTCATCAGAACTTAAAAAGGGCCCGACCCCCCTTTTCTGAAAAAAAGGGGGGGGAGAAAACCCAGAACGTAAAAATTTGCAAATCATAACAAAAACCCTTTTTTTGACGTTTTTGGGGACGGGGCAAAAGTAGGGACAAGGTTCGCGGGTCCCCTATTTGGGAATGATGCAAATTTTTAAATTTTTTTGATTTTGTAGCACATAGTCCAAAAAAGAGTTTTTTTTAAAGATGAATGTGCAGTCCCCTGGAGGTAGAGTGGGGGGATTGGGAAATTTTTTCCCAAACAGAATCTCATTGGTATAGTTGGAGCCCCCCTTTGGGGTACAAAACGCATGTCCCAAAAAAACAAGATTTAAAGCATCAGGCCCCCCCAAACCATTTTCCCCTTGCAACTTTTGCTACTTTTTTTTTTGGGGCCCCTGCGATTATACCTTTAAAAACCTTGCCATGTTTTTTAAAACGCCAAAAATAGCACAAATGGTTTGAAATACTTTTCCAGCAAATGCAGGTCCCTGATCACTGGAAAAAAACCGGGGGAAACCATATCTGCATACGAACCCCTTTTCCCAGTTTCTTCGCACAGCTTGGTACCCGGGTTTAAATGAAGGGGGGTACGCTTCGATCCCCCCCTTTGAAAATTGACCCAACACAGACCAAAAACATACATCCCCTTTTCCCTACCTTTGGCAGCTTTTGGGAAGCCCTACCGTAGGATCGGGAAAATGGGGCCCCTTTGTGGATGGAAAGGTTAAAGGGTGGGGTCCTAAACTGCACCTCCAGCGTTCTGTTGACAAAACACCTTCCTCTGCAATCACAGTAAACCTGGGTGCACCCCATATGTAAAAAACCAAAAATTCCCCGCATCGCTGTTTTTACCACTTTTGGGGTAAGTCCATGCGCGGTTTTCACCAAACCTGGCAAAAAAATTTTTGGGGGCCACTGGGTTTACCTTTCACTTTTTGGTCCAAAGGCCATCAACTTTCCCTGTGTGAAACCCCAAAACCTTCCTCGGGCTTTTTTCCTGAGGAAAAAACAATTGTTTTAAAATGTTACAAAGTTTCAAATCATTTAAAGATACAACTTGGGTTTTGACAAACAAAAAAAACAAATAAAAGGGAAATTTTACTCACTGCCCCTTTTTGCAGCTTTTGTCTGCTTTTAAAATTTTCCATGTGCAATGGACCCATGGTTGGAAGTGTGTGCTTGACATTTAATCACGAAATCTCTTTGGAAAGGGTGAAAACTTAAAGAAATTTTGGCCTTTTTCCCTTTTTCAAAAAGCTCCCGGGGTGAACCTTTAGCAGTCAAAAAATTTTTTTCCTTTTTCCCCCCATATTTTTTCCAAAATCGTGGACCACACCAAAAAGCAAAAATTTCTTTGAGTCAGTAAAAAATTTTTTTCCCAAGTTTTCCCCTTCAACAATTCACATGTTTTTAATTTGAGGGCACTTTAACTCAGCTCGCTGGGCAGAATGAGGGGGATATAATTTTTTCCAGTGTACACAGTGGACACAGTATGTGATCATCTACCACAGCAAAAACCAGATGTTTTTAATTTCAAACCCGATTCATTCTGCTGTGACAACTGGGCCCTCTACATTAAAAGCAAACCCTGTCTGGGGTTCAAGTGGGGTTTTTCCCTCAAATCTGGGCGCGGCAGTGTCAGAGTTTGGGGGAAGCGCCAAACAATCAGGTCCTCCGTTTCCCCCCCCAAAACTGAGTCTTAAACTATCTCACTACCACTCGCTGAACCCCATGTGGCAACAAAATAGCAAAAGGGTTTAATTTTGAGCACCCGGTGAAAGGCGGGTGTGGGTTGGCTGGGAGGGGAGAACCCCCATCGGGTTAGCCGAGCCTGGGTGACCCCTTTTTTTTAGCGAAAAATTAAAAAATTCCTTTCACCAATTTGGGGGGGCCCAGACATTCCAAAAATGGGCATCAGAAAACCCAAAAATTCCGATAGTTTTTCTCTACAGCAAAATGCAGCAGGCCCCTATGGTCAAAAGGCATTTCAAAGCATCCCTTTTTGCTACAGGGTCTCAAATTTACCAAACAATAGTAAAGCTATAGGGGCGGGTTTTGGGATCATTTTTGAATTTGGTGAGCACAGCCTGAGCTGTCCTTTAAATTTAAACAGTACAAAATGGAATGGTTTTTGAGTAGTCCCGGAGGCCAGAGGCAGGGGGGGGTTGAAGGGGGTGCCTGCTTAAGTTTTCCCAAAAGCCTGGGCCCGGTCGACAATCGGGGGTGGGGTAGAGGTGACCACAGAATCTTTGTTAAGTCAAACAGTGGGGCGGGTTTCAAAGAAAAAAAAGGGTATCCACTTTCTACAAAATTTTCCCACCCTTCCCCGAAATTGGTTTTTTTAGGGCGCTGGGTTTTTTAAAAAGGAAAAAAGGGTTTAATTTTTTTTTATGGCCCGGTAAAAACCCGTTTTGGGAGTAGGGTCTTTGGCCAGGGGGTAAGGCAGGTCCAATTTAAGTCACTTTTTTCTCTACAGAAATTGTACCTTTTTTTTGGAAACTTTGTGTCCTTTCTGCAAGAAAAAAAGAGCAGACTTGTGTGCCAAATTTGGCCCCAAACCTCCCCTTTTTTTGATTTTACCCAAACAAAAGATCATCCCCTATTGGGAACCCGTTTTGGGTTGGCGGGTATTTTGAGCCCCCCCCGGTTTTTTGGGGGAGTGCCTTTACTGAAAATGGTGGGTTTGGGAAATTTAAAAAACCCCTTTAGGCAAACGTTTCCCCAAATGAACTGGGGATCCCCCGTATGTGAAAAGCAAACAATTAAATTTTGGGGGTCCCCATGTATCGGAAAAGGGAAAAACGCCGAACCATAAAACCAAAAAACTGAAAAAAGGGGGAGGTAGCTGCCCCAAATTTGGGAAACTGCATGAGAATTTTGGGCTGGGTTCGGGGCTACGGGGTCCCTTGGGGGGGCCCCGACCTCAATTTAAAGGGCCCTTAGTCTTGGGCCCAAGTCCCCCATGTGTTTTTTTCCTTCCACCTTTTTGAAAGGGGTGGTTGGGCTGGGTTTCCACCGGAAAAATGCCCGGTTCTTTGCCGAACCCCCTGCTTCAAAAAAGACTCAATTGTTTTTGGGGCTATGCCCCTTTTCCAAACTTCCCCCTTTAATTTGGGGACTGGGGCCAATTTGCAATCTACAATTAGGGGGACAATTCAATGTTTTACCCCGGTGGAATTTTTACCATCCGGCCCCACTTCAAGCAGAACAACATTTCCCCAAATGTTTTGGAAGGGGCTTTTTGCAACATTAACAGAAAATTTTAGGGGCTGTTTTGCCCCTTTTTTCCCCCTGCTGGTGGGTTCCCTTAACCAAGCCACAAACAGCAGGTACACAGCGGACCTTTTAATTGTGCGGGGGAACTTGCAAGTGAATTCCCTCCGGGGGGGTAAAAAATTTGGGCACCCCGCTTAAAATGAAGATCTCTTCCAAGTTTAACTCAGTGGGGCATCTTTCTGACAAATAAATTTAGTTTTTTCCCGTTCGGATAGGGGGGCCCCCTTTTGACTGAGGGTTTTTGAACACCCGGATATCTTTTTGGAATTTTTTTCCCCTTTCACCTAAAAAGAAAAACACGGCCTTTCTGGGGAGCTGGAAGAAACTCATTTTTAATAAGAATACTCCAGCACCTTGGGCAAAAAAGGAAAGGGACCTTTAAGGGCCTCTACTTCACAAGTTAAAAAAAAGGCCCCCTGTGGGGAAGAAGATGCTTACTGGGGAAAAAAAAAAGAAGGTTTAAAAAAGATCGATGGGCGATCGAGGGCCTCGGTCCAAAGGGTCCTTTATTTTCCCCGGGCTAGTCAAAATTGTTTTTTTTTGGGGCTTGACTTTTGGGGGTTTTTTTGGGGGAAATTTTCCCCCTTTGCGGTTTTTTTTGGGATGTTTTTGAGTAATGCCCCGTTTCTTGACAATTGGAAACCCTCTGGGAAGTTTTTCAGGCGGCCTGTTGGGAATAAAAGGTTGGGCTTTTGGGGAAAGGGTTAACCTGCCCCCCCCTCGGGGGTTTGGGAAAAACCTTTAGAATGGGAGGGGAAGGGATAGAAAATATGGAGAAGCGTACTGTATCCCCTTCCTTATTCCCCCTAATTCTCCCTCCCCCCTTTTTTAAGTTTTTGGGAAATTCATCAACTTTTTTCCCCTTTCTTTTTCCCTTTTCATTTTTCTAAATTGATCTCATGATTTATATAAACTTTCCCTTTGGAAATTTTTGACATCTCCATTGACTTTTTCCCGTGTGGGGAATTGAATGGATAACCCTGGGGATAAAAAAGTTTCAACAGACCATTGACAAAAAATTGGCAATAGGGGAAAGGTTTTTACTGCACGTACAGGTTTAAATTTTGATCCCCAAATTTTTTTTTTAACAGCTTTTTTAAATCATAATAGTTTTTCCCCCTACAGACTCTTTACCCGCTGTTGTATATCATTAAAAGCTTTCCAATCTGCCTCCTTTTTTAAAATTTATCAAAAAAAATTTCCCGGTTATTTAATTTTTCCATGTTATCTGAACATCCCCACCGCTAAAAAACTGGGGTCATCTCCATCATTAAACTGTTTTTTAAAGGAATTCTTGTGTTCAAGGCTGGTGTGAAAAAACAATGAAATTAATTGTACCCCTGTTCCCCGTCCTATCATGTTTTTTTGGGTGATACCCCCTCCTTTTTTAAAACAGCTTTCCCCGGCTTTCCCGTGGGTTCTTTTTTGGGAAAACCCCAAACTTTTTTTAGGTTAAAAATGCAATAAAAACATTTTGGGGGCATAAGGCCTTCTCATGGTTTTCCCCCCTTCCCATTTTATTTGGGCCCCGAAGGAAACCCGTAAAAGGGGTTTAAAAATTTTCTGCCCTGTTACCTGTTTTTGCTTTTAACTTGCTTAAACGGGGCTTTCCTCCCCCCTCCCCTTTTGATGTTTTGGGAGGGATCCTATTGTTTTTAAAACCCCGGGCCCCTTAATGGGGGTTTTTTGCATGTGTCTCATATCAGGGGGATTGGGACTGGTTTTAAAGAATGAAAGCCCGATGTTTTGGGGGCAATGGGGTTGGGATGTTTCCCCGTTTTTGAATAAACATTTTCCTAATGTAGTTCTTTTCCCCTTTTGATGGGTTTTAACTACAGATCCTTGGCCCCCTTCTAGAGATTTTTATAAATGGGGGGACTTTGGGGTTACCCGAGTTTTTTCGGGGAAGGGGAAAACCTAGGCCCGCCGTCAGGTATATTCCTGCAATAGCCTATCGGAAAGTTTTGGGGGGTTTTTCAATGAAGTGTCGCTCGTGTAGAAAGGGGCGGTGTCAGGGCTACTTAAAACATGTTTTAGCGAGTGCTACTGTAATTTTCTCTTTATTGAGACCGCATGGGTCCTGTCTAAAACATGTTTAAAAAGTCAACCCCAGCATCATCACCCAAAGTTCTTTAGCTTTTGGGTTTTTCAATACTTTTTGGACTGTCCCACCATCTTAAGGTTTTGGTTTTAGTAAACAAGAGGGTTTTTAGTTTTCAGTGGTGTTAATGATGGGGGTTGTCAGTGTTTTCTAAAGGGGTCCCCCCGAAGCTAACAAATGCGTTTTGGGTTCAACCCACCAATTGCAAAACATTTTAATTTTCTTTCGTTTTTTTACAAAAAGGGAACTATCTTCTGTAATTTTCCCTAAATCCCAAAATTTCCTTCTTGAAAGGGAAAATCAGGGATAACCAAAAATCCCCCATTTACCCCCAAAAATGATGTATGTCCCACCCCATATTTTTTAAGCATATGGGTCATAGGGTTCCTCCGGGGTTCCCGGGTGTTCTTATTCCTATCTGGGGGGACATCAGACTTGGTTTTTTTTTTTCCGGGCAAGTTTATGACACATTCCCCCCTGGTTTTGAAGCCTTAAAAACCCCAAGGGAATAACCCCCCCTCCGTCAAAGGGACAAAAAAAAAATGTTTTTAGCTTCCATAAAAACCCTTCACTGAGGGACTCCTTGCTCATTGGGCCCCTTTCCCATATTACTTAAAAAGTTTGGGGCAAAGTGGCCCATTGTCTATACCTTTTGTTAATCCCTACAATACAATACAATTTCCCCAAATAAATGTAATAACTTTCTACTTCAAAGCGAGACTTTTTATAGTTAAAAAAAGTTATACTAACAGCAAGGAAATAACAGGGGCAAAAATAACCATATAAACACCAAAACCCCAAAAAAAGAAGAAAAATAGCAAAAATAAAACAAATTAATGTGCATACACAAATGCAAACCCAAAACCCGTATGAAATTAAAACAAAAATTAAACTCACCGGGTTGAGGGGAAACCGCCCCCTAAGAGGGGAAAAAAACACAGAGAAGAAAAAACAAAAAGGCCCAGCCAATAAAAAACACTGGATACAAGACAACCAAAAAAAATTTTTAGTAACAAAAAATAACTTATTTTACTTTTTAAAACAACACTGCAAATTGTGACCAAATTTTTATCTCAACCTTAATATTTACAACTATTAAAAAACCTTTTTTCAAATATAAACCCCCAAAATTTGGGTACGGGGGGGAACTTTGGGAAGGGAGAATAATAGAGAAAAACCTCATCATTTCTTCCCCTTCCCCTCAGCAACTAACAGGATCCAACACCTTTTAAGGGAGAAAAGACTATGGATTTTGTTGGGGTGGCCCAAAAAACCCACCAGGCTAAACAGAACCCAGGTTTTCCCAAAACAAAAAGGGGGGAACCCCTTGGGGTATCCCAATTTTTCTCCGGGGATAGGGTTTTCCCAATCCGAATCAAGGGGACCAAAAAAAATGTAATGAAGGTTAGGTTTCTTTTTTCTTAGCAACCTTTTTGTTTCCCCCCGGACCCCTAAAACACCCAACCAAAGCCCCGGGCGATTCCTTATCAAAAGATTAGAATACTTTATTATGGACTGACATGATTTTTTAAAGGGTATGGGGCGGGGATCAAACAGAGAAGGTAGGCATATTACAATCCAATCAAAGTTTAGTATTTAGGATAAGATATAGTTTACTATCCAATCAGTGTCTTAATGTAAAGATACCATTTAATTATTAAAATCATGACACCTCCCATCTACCAAAAAATAAAATAAATACTCTGACATCTATCTTATTACGCTAATCTAATAACCTTAAACAAGCAGCAGCTATGACCTGTTATTCAAATGCCACGGCCTTCTAGACATATCTCTTAGACTAAATATTGTGATGTGAGCGGAACAAAACATGTCCTTGTATCCTAGTCAGAAATTCATACAGAATATTAGAACAAAGATTTAAGTTTGAAGAAGACAAGATGGATGCCATAAATTAAAATGATGAAATTATCAAACTTGGGGGCACTACCTGGCTAACAAAGGGGGGGCACTACCTGGCTAACAAATGGGGGCACTATCTGGCAACAAAGGGGGCACTACCTGGCAACAAAGGAGGCACTACCTGGCTAACAAATGGGGGCATCACCTGGCTAACAAAGGGGGCACTACCTGGCTAACAAATGGGGGCACTACCTGGTTTAACAAAGAGGGCACTACCTGGCTACAAGGGGGGCAACAAACCTGGCACAAAGGGGGCACTACCTGGCTAACAAATGGGGCCATCACCTGGCAACAAAGGGGGCACTACCTGGCTAACAAATGGGGGCATCACCTGGCAACAAAGGGGGCACTACCTGGCTAACAAATGGGGGCACTACCTGGCAACAAAGGGGCACTACCTGGCTAACAAAGGGGGCATCTACCTGGCTAACAAAGGGGGGCATCTACCTGGCTACAGAGGGGGCATCTACTGGGCTACAAGGGGGCATCTACTTGGCTACAAGGGGGGCATCTACTTGCCTGTAAGGGGCACTACCTGGTTATGGGGGGCTACTACCTGGCTATAAGGGCATCTACCTGGCTTTCTTCCAAAGCCGTTATGCAGTTAGGTGGAGTGGGTGTGGCTTTTGAAGGGGCGTGGCACACCGAAAGATGGGCGTGTCCATGCAATTTTTTTGCGCGCCGCCCTCTTCAATCTCTTGCTTTTCCACTTTCAAAAGTTGGCAACTATGACCATACAGCAGGAGATAAGTAAGAAAGTTGCAATATGTACGCAGTCATTAGGCATAGCTAACAGCTGATGTAGGCTGGATGCCCCGGCGTTAGAGTATTCGTACTCCCGGAGGAAGACTGTATGACTATGCAATACCGCAGAGTGTGAATTATATTGTGCTATATACAAACGAGAAGTTTACATAGCTCTATGTGGAATATACACTCACTGGCCACTTTATTAGGTACACCATGCTAGTAACGGGTTGGACCCCCCTTTTGCCTTCAGAACTGGGCCCCAATTCTTTCATGTGGCCCTAGATTCCAAAGGTGTTTGCAACGATGCTCAATTGGTACCAAGGGCCCAAAGAGTGCCAAGAAAAAAATTCCCCACACCATGACACCACCACCACCAGCCTGAAACCGTTGATACAAGGCAGGATGGATCCATGCTTTCATGTTTTTTGACGCCAAATTCTGACCCTACCATCCGAATG
Organism: Phyllomedusa bahiana; assembly: GCA_025379985.1. Lineage (NCBI taxonomy): Eukaryota > Metazoa > Chordata > Amphibia > Anura > Hylidae > Phyllomedusa > Phyllomedusa bahiana. Next base: position 35,442 of record JAODAL010025091.1, read on the forward strand.
TCGCAGCAGAAAATCGAGACTCATCAGACCAGGCAACGTTTTTCCAATCTTCTACTGTCCAATTCGATGAGCTTGGGCAAATTGGAGCCTCAAATTTTTCCCGTTCTTAGCTGAAAGGAGTGGCACCGGTGTGGTCTTCTGCTGCTGTAGCCCATCTGCCTCAAAGTTCGCCGTACTGTGCGTTCAGAGATGCTCTTCTGCCTACCTTGGTTGTAACGTGTGGCTATTTGAGTCACTGTTGCCTTTCTATCAGCTCGAACCAGTCTGCCCATTCTCCTTTGACCTCTGGCATCAACAAGGCATTTCCGCCCACAGGACTGCCGCTCACTGGATGTTTTTTCTTTTTCGGACCATTCTCTGTAAACCCTAGAGATGGTTGTGTGTGAAAATCCCAGGAGATCAGCAGTTTCTGAAATACTCAGGCCAGCCCTTCTGGCACCAACAACCATGCCACGTTCAAAGGCACTCAAATCACCTTTCTTCCCCATACTGATGCTCGGTTTGAACTGCAGGAGATTGTCTTGACCATGTCTACATGCCTAAATGCACTGAGTTGCCGCCATGTGATTGGCTGATTAGAAATTAAGTGTTAACGAGCAGTTGGACAGGTGTACCTAATAAAGTGGCCGGTGATTGTATGTTCGATATATAATGGAACAATAAATCCAGTTAAAACGTAAGAATTTGTCTACAGTCCTATATACATTGTGATTTAAGCGACAAAAGAGAACCAAGAGCTCAGGAACCACAGAAATCACAGGAAACACACTGGACTATAGCTTAGTGAAACTGACTCTTGTAAGTAACACCAACACTCAGGGCAAGACTGATGGTGGTAGCTGGGTTTTATAACATACATGAGCTACATGGCATGTTGCAGGCAGAGCAGAGGCAAGATACCTTAATGATCATTACAATATATTTCTTCATTCGTAAATATATGTTCTGCATGAACCGTGGAAAGTGCCGAGTGAATCCAGCCCTACTGAGCAAAATATTACATATAGGGCCCGTAAACCAGATGTTTTAGAACCCTAGCAACACCCCTGGGTGCAGGAAGAAGGGTTTTGATCTCTGTAGTGTATTGTTTGTGTTATTTTATGTGCATGTTTGAGAATTTGAACATTGTTTATGGATATGTATGAATATGTGTAGTCATGTATGTATCTTTGTTCATATGTATGTACACATTTCTTTTTTATATTTGCATTATTATGTGTGCATTAGTGCAGCAGTGTGTGTTAATCAGTGGCTGACTGACCCTCCCAGGGTCTCTGAGCTCTGGCTCATGTTTTCAACTGTATGCCTGTCCTCAGGATGCACATCAAGTTAAAAACTATGGTGGAGCAGGGAGCCTTTGAATTGCTGTCTACACGGGTAAGCGCCAAAGGTGGCATGATGTAGTGATATCATCACACCGTTTGCACTACTACCTCTTCCAGGCCTCAAGCCTAAGGCAGCCTGCCTTAAGCTTGAGACCTACAATATGCTGGGAGAAGCGTCCCAAGCCAGGCAGCATGTTAAATACCTAATGGAGGCCCTATATACATATCTAATGGAGGGCCTAAATACACACCCTATGGGGACCTATATCCTAACCTCCCTTATGGGGAACCTATGTACCTACTTATGTACCTAATGGGAGGACCTATATAACTATATAAAGGGAGACATATGTCTACCTAATGATGGGCCTAGATCCTAAATAACTATCTACCTAATGGAGGTATCTATGTACTTAACTACCTATTGGAGGGGCTTATATACCTATCCAGTCAGAGGCCCCTTAACAAGGGGCCTATATACCTACCTACCCAATTGGGGGCCTATATACCTATCTAATTAATGGGGGGCCTATATACTTATCTACCTGTTTGGAGCACAAAGGGGCATTATTAACATTTTGGGAGTGGGGAGTTTACATTGTTTGTGTGGTAAACATTGAAGAGATGAATTGTGTCTGGTAGAAGTTGGCATGGCGGTCTGGACAGGATGAAGAAGAAAAGTAAAAGTAAATGACTCATCACAGAAGTCATCACTGAATGTAAAACAGGACTGATGTCACGTCAAGGGAGGTGCAGTGAGCCCTAACTGGAACCCAGCCCACTGTCCCTGCCTACTTGACGTGCTGCCCTAGGCGGCAGACGGCAACTGGGTGACGGTCCCTGCGCTGCTAAAGTGCTGGGGCCGTGAGAAGCAAGAATAGTCAAACAGTCCAGGTCAATATCAAATAGGAACGCCAAAGCCACAAATCAGAACCAGAGGAATAAACGTAAACAAGCCGAGGTCAAAAGCCAAACGGAAGCAAAGCACAAAATCAGGAGACAAGCCGGAGTCAGGAGAACAAGCCGAGGTCAGGTATACTGGTTAGCAAAAACAACAAAACAAAGAACAAGAAACACAAGGTAGCCAGGAATATCACAGGCGCAGCAGTCAGCTTTCAGGGAGTTTAAATGGGATTCCTGGATACCGCCCCTGCAGCTGATTGGAGCGGCCACCGGGTCCTCCCATTGGCTGGTGCACTCGCCCCCTGTCAGGAGTGGCTGGGTGTCTGTCACTCACAGAGCTGTCAGCAGCAAGTGTATCAGGGAGGGAGCACACATCAGCTGTTGCAGCCTGTCTGCAGTCTGAGCACAGCTTAGCCCTGACAACTGAGGTAAGATGAATCAATGTAGTGAGACAACCCCTTTAAAGGGGTTTTGTCATGAAGTAAAATTGACGTGGGAAGTTTGAAAATTAAATAATAAACATTTTCACCATTCATCATTTTTAAAAATTCTGCACCGTTTTTGTTCTAGCTGCTCCTTTAGTGATCCATTGTTTACAGCTCGTCTCCAGAGGATACGACCAGGGCTGTGAGCTCATGTCGCACATGCTCAGACATCACCTCTCTTCTCAAGTAGTTACTGAGTGTTCAAACCCCGGGTGCTGTTATTCTACACCTGTCCTTTGGACTAGTTAGTAATAGGTCAAACAGTGCAAATAAAAAAAAGAAACCTCAATGAGGTATGTGCATTGATAAAGAGGAAAAAAAAATCCACAGGTTAAGTTCCTGCAGGGATCTGAACCAATGACCCTTATGCTGTAAAGCAAAAATGTTACCTCTGAGCTACAATGTAGCTACTTACAATTCTATACATAAACAGACCTTTACTTCACTATAGAGCGAAAAGGCATCGTGATGTCATCCTGCTGGATCACATGATATGCAATTCAAACAAATCACACACGCCCCCTTCTGAGCACACAGAGCTGAAGAGCTGGATGCAGGAGGTTTGAAATGAGATCGTGGCAAAACCCCTTTAAATGTATTTTATTGATATTTTATATGATAGAGCAACATAAGTAGCAAGTATTTGTGAATTGTAAGAAAAATTATATTTCTTTTTTCAAATGTTTGCAAATTATAAAACTAAATAGTGTGGCATGCATATGTATTCAGCCATCTGTATTGTGAAACCCCTAAAAATCCAGTATGACCAATTGCCTTTAAAAGGTAATTTATTCTCAGTATAACTACTACTATTTTGTGAAGGCCTCAAAGGTTTGTTAGAGAACATTTGTGAACAAACAGCATCATGAAAACCGAGGAACACACCAGACAGCTCAGGAATAAAGTTGTGGCAGTGTATTGCAGGGTTAAGTTTTAAAAAAAAATCCCAAGCTCTGAACATCTCATGGAGCACTGTTCAATCCATCAACTGTCAATGGTCGGAGTAAGGCACAACTGCTAACCTACCAAGACATTGTTGTCCACCAAAACGGACAACCCAGACAAGGAGTGCACTAATTAGAGAAGCAGCTAAGAGGCCCAATGTCACTCTGGAGGAGCTGCAGAGATCCACAGTTCAGTTGGAAGAATCTGTCCACAGGATGAGACCTAAATACTAAACGCTATGTGTGAATGAAAGCCAACACTGCACATCACCCTAAAAACACCATCCTCACCATGAAGCATGGTGGCTAGTCAGCGTTAATGTGAACATATTTGGAGCTAAATACAGGGCAGTCCTGGAGGAAAAACTGTTTGAGGCTGGGGCATAGATTCACCTTCCAGCAGCAAAACGACCCTAAACATACAGCCAAAGCTACAATGGAATGATTTACGCAGCACTGCCTCTCATTCAGCTAGACACTGCAGATGCGACTGCCGCAGTGTCTAAAGTGATAACAGTAAGGATGGAGCCGGCTCCATCCCTGCTGTTAGCGGTGGCTGCCGTCTTTACTGATCAGCCGCATGTCGCCGCTGTACAGCGCTCTCTCGGGCTTGTAGGCGCCTGGAGAGGAGCAATTTAACCCCTTAAATACTGCCCACGGCCTCCCGGAGCATCGCTCCTGCTCACAATCCTGCCGGCCCAAGAAAGCGCATTCGGACTTCAGGACGCATCCTCAAAAAAGTACGTCACAGTCCGAAAAATATGGTAAGTTTGTGGCTGTAATGTTTAAAAAGGAGGAATAGTTCAATGGGTCTGAATACTTCTGCAACCCACTGTACGTAGCAATCCATAAAAGGATAGTAGGGTAATCTTTTTCGGCACTGGGGAGGGCGTTTCTTCACATTTATCAGGTTATTGCTAATAACAATTACACCTCTCAGGCCATATGCAGCCAGTAAGAAGAACCATCAAGCAATCCTCTAACTGCTGTGCTATCAAGTTCTGCAGAAGGGAAGTCAGAGACAGTAATATACATAGAGAAACTGAAAAACATATAAAAAAAAAATCAACCACCCAATAAAAAAAACATATAATAGTCACATATTGTTTGTCAATATGTGAAAATTTTAAATTTGATGGTAGTGTCACTTTTAAGTGGTAATGCCATCTGATGTGTTCTAGAAAACATCCTGAGTCCCATGGAGGTAAATGGAGAGAGCTGTGCACACACAGTCAGCTCTCCATTTTCTGTGCCTGGTGCAAACTCAGAAGAGCCTGTAGAAAACACCGGAGGGGATTACCACTTTAACAGTATGAAGTAGATTTATTAAGCTGTGATAGGCCCAGAAGCTAGGGATGCTGGTTGGAGGGAACTGTCACCAGCTGATGAAACGCAACCAGGTACTGGCAAGTTACACACCTGTGATCACCCACTTATAGGGTGTCATAGCAGACCCCGGCTTAGACTAAAGACTGAATTAAATACAGTGCAAGCACAAAATATATCAGCAGCGCTCTACAAACAATGAAAATATAAACCACACTACTCACAAAAAGTTTGGAATATTTGGCTTTTGGTTAAAATTTCAGGATGAACATAAAAATTTCTTGGCTTTTTTTAAATTAACTAAATGAGATCATCTTAACTTTGGAATGCACACAGGACTGGGATAAGTTATTCTGGTGCCATAGGCAAATAAGGCATATAGTGTCCTCCCCATTGGAAAATTCAACCCACTACATACCTCCTTACACCCACTTTTCTGCCTGGGATAATCTGGTGCCCTAGGCGGTTGCCTACCCGTCAAAATGTCCCAGAATACACATGAACAACAGATCACTGTTTAAGAACTATTTGCACAACTTGCTGATCTCTAACAATGAGCTTAATAGCAAAATTCACAACAGGTGAATGTCAAAATGTGAACAGCATGATTAGGAGGATTGTTTAAATCACAATTTAAATTGATCCCCTATATTTATTGGGATCAAACACCTGTTGTGAATTTTGCCATTAAGCTCATTGTTAGAGATCAGCAAGTTGTGCAAAAAGTACAGAAACACTGAATAGTTGGACGTGCATTCTAAAGGTAAGAAATGATCTCATCTAGTTCATTTAAAAAAATGTCAAGAAATTTTATGTTGATCCTGAAGTTTCAAAAAAAACTTTGTGAGTAGTGTATTTCAAAATGCATTTCTCCTATTTTTTGGATACATGAAAATCAGAGGTTTTTAGCATACATTTTTGATCAAAATTGTCAAGGCACATACACCAATGACAAGGTGACCTCAGTTCAGTTGGAGATCTACACTATAACATTCTCATGTTGCTTGGTTCCTTCTCAGGCCTTCATACTTTTAGGGAATGTAGGTACCAGCTACACTCTGTTCTGATTTTAAAAAGTCTGTGTGGGTAGATGAAGTGCACGACCACAATGGAGACAGCCATTCCCCCATGCAAACAATACAAAGAAAAAATTATTCATATGTTCATTGTTTGACTGTCTCTTACCGTTTGTAGAGTTCTGCTGATACATTTTTGTGTTTTCATTGTTTGCCATTTCGGCAGTGTGCTGATACATCATTTTTCTGCCACAGATGTACGTTACAGAAGTCATTGATAGGTCTGAGAAGTCTCTGTACAAACAAATGGTAGATAGTGAACTTGCTATATTATTCCCCTTCCAAAGCATGTGGAGATCCAGTGATGAGGATGTAATGAATGTGCTTCAGGGTAGTTTATTGACTGTACCTTGAGTGAACACACAGGACAAATAAACATTTTCAAAACAAATTCTCCCCTCAGCTCTGTGCAAACATGTATGAACAAGATGGAGACATAGCTACAATGAGGCAGAATGTGAGCTCACAGAACTGGAAGAGGAGCATGAAGCAAAGAAGTATGGGAGTTACATCATCATTCAACATGACTATACAAACAGTTGCAAACAATAGCCACATGGTGGCAACATAACACATCAACATAGCATATAATAGACATAAAATTAATACACGTGTAATGAATGGTTCTCTTCTAGGTGGGACGGCACAATCACTAACCCCACCACCAGCACACCGGCCCACAAACATGTCTGCCCCACACCTTCTGTCTCTCCCCTCCTCCCTTCTAGATTGATAGCCCTCTCTATCAGTTACTAATCATTTTTCGTCACCAATGTATCTGTTCAACATTTGTTATGTATGCAAGTCCCCTTGAAGGTTTTGGATGTGCTGATCATTTTATTTATTTTTTTATTTAAATACAGTAGTAGTCTTCCTCTGTTGTATTATACACCGATGCTTTGAGTTTTTTGTCATCTTCCCGTACAATCAATTATATGGGCTGACGGCAAAAAAACGAAACCGACCACGGCTTTTGCATAAAACGTGACAAAAAACGCGGTCATGCATCGAAAAAAAAGGTTGCCTTTCGGCCGTTTTTTGTCTGATGCAGTGTAGACCTAGCGTGAAGGGGAGAAAGCTTTCAATCAGCGGTGATAGGGAGAAGGGGGGGGGGGGGACCTGCAGATAGTGAACACCAGGGACTCCTTCTTACTAGCACAATCCGAGCATAGCAATTAATGAAGTGTATATTTCTCAAAAATTATACAACAGGTACATGTAGCAAATATAACACTGAAATCACTATGTTTCCCACTGCTGAATGCTATCCTCAAAAAGGGCAGCATAAAGGTGGTAACAGATTCCCTTCAAAAAGAATGGGGGCAGTCCCATGTCACTCAATCAATGGTTTTCATGCAATTCCAATGTTAACAGGCTTTACCTGATATTGTAAAATATTATCAAATAGGAGGCATGTACAGTCATTTACAGTAGCTGTAGGGTGGACCCCTAATATAAACTCTACCGGTGGTCCCAGAAACAGCTCAAATAGTGGGCCTCTATAATCAACTCCACCTGTGGACCCCAGACACCCCAGTCCGACACTGCATAAAATCAAATGTTGTTGGTTGTACTTTGTATGGGACACATGGCCACTCTTAAAGCCCTTATACATGGGGTCCATAGTCTTGTCGCACAATAAATCTGACTATAGCAGACAGCCATATGTGTATAGTAAATATTGTCAGAGCACATCTGGTATGAAGGTATGTTGAGCGGAATATGCAGGAATGGATGAAATAATGGAACAGAGCTTTTACTCTTTGTTCCAAATATGTTCTAGTCAACATCTGCTGTGAAGTCATCCCTTATTTTCTAACTATGTCATGATACAATAGCAATATATAGTACATACCATTATCCCAGAGATTATAGCCATAGCTAAAACATAACAGGCTTCTGTATAAAAATTTGGAGATATACCCAATATGACTACAACTCTAATTTTCCTAAGGCAAGTTGAAACTAGAAAGCAGAAAGCTCTTTATGTCAACTAAATTAAATGCAACATTTGATTACATACATGCACTAACACTTTGAACAACTGAAGGGTTGTCCCACTATTAAATGTCATATTTATTTAATGCATCATAAAAATAACAATATTTGCTATTTATATGATGTTAGAAATGACCCAGTTAAGAGTTATACAATTTACTTAAAGAGCATGGTGCCACCTGCTGTTTATAGTGTATAGAAATGTGCATGTCCACCAAATGAGCTAGAAGCTGTGGACACACATGCTCAGTCAATTACCCTAGAGCCAGTTATCTGCATAGTGATCCTCTATTCACTGAACAGCTACCAACGGAAATAGCTTTCTATCTGGAAAGGACTGAAGTCTATGTGGTAATACGACAGTATAGCTGAGAAGACTCCTCCTGTAGAGGAAACCAGAAGGGACTACAGTATATTGTCAGCTGCCAGGGGAGAAAGGAGACTCATTCTGTCCCAAACCACTTGTTGCAGAGATTAGCAGCTGCAGCTACACGGACACATAAAAACAAAAGATAATGAAAAGTCATTTTTTATGCTTGAAACACTGCAAATTACATGTTGTCAAATATGGCTATATATTCTTGATATCCTAGCTTTAATCTTAAAAGGGTTGTCCTATTTCAGACATTGATGGCATGTCAATATCAGATAGGTGCGGGTAACATCTCTTGGATCAACATCTATCTTATGAACCAGCCCCGAAACTTTTTTTGAACAGAACGGTGGTTAGAATTCTCCCAATGATTTTAATGAGAGAGTCCCCTCCACCTCTCCAATCAAAACTGAGAGGCTTAGGGGCTAGTTCTCGGGATAGGTACAGGTCCAGGGTTAGACTTGCCCACAGGAGAACAAGGAACCCCTGCACATGGCAGACCTGGAGTTCTTTTAAGCTGCATATACATCCTTGGGAGAGGCTGAAAGGCAGAGTATAAGAAGCATGTACAATAGCTGTAGGGTGGGGCCCCAGAATCAATTCCACTGGCGTGCCCACAATTATATTCGACTGGTTAGCCCTGAACACCCCAGTCTAGCACTGCCTGCAAATGTCTGATGTTGATGTCTTATCTCGATATACCATCAATGGGACAATCCCTTTAATCTAAGTGGTACTATTTTCTATGTAAAGTAAGCAAGTAGCCTCCCTACACTATAATGACACTGGAAATTTTACATCAGCATAGCACTTGTTTTCATCTGTCTGTACTTTAAAATGTGAAAAGATCAATCTAAGAATATTAAGAAGTTGATAGAAGTATAAATGTAAGAGCCAGCATGAAGTCACCACCCCTCCCTTATAGTAGGATGCAGATGTAATTCATATGGTGAGCTACGCTCTTCTGCTTTCATACTCGGTAGATATCCCATCATGTGATATGGATTTGCATTAATAACATCTGTAACTTAAACACAAGAGGCAAGATAAAAGACTCCTTCCAGTTTCACATCTCCTAATGCACTTATTGCTTTTGTCTTTAAAGCTGTCCTGGACAGATTTATAGGAAAACGTCTTAAGGGAGAGAGTGGATGTTACATAACATGCTGGAACACGCTCTATGGATACATTCCAGCAAAGTTCAAATACAGCCAAGTGCAACATCCAAAAACTGTACAATTCTGCCAAAATGGGATAAGAATAAGGTTCTTATATGAAAGTGTAAGAAATAAACACAGGAGCCTATCACAACAGTTCATATTTGTGTTTATGGAAAACTATAATACCTTTTCTGTGACTTAAACAGAGCAGCTTTATATCAATTACAAACAAGGCTGTTTTCATGCAGTGAAGGAAATAACTATTTGATCCCTTGCTGATTTTGTAAGTTTGCCCACTGACAAAGACATGAACAGTCTATAATTTTAAGGGTAGGTTAATTTTAACATTGAGAGAGAGAATATCAAAAATAAAATCCAGAAAATCACTGTCACGGTTCACGCCACTGACCGTCGGCGTGCCCGTGTCTCTCATGTCCCGGCCGCTGCTGGTAAATTCCCTTGGTGTCCCTGGTTCTCTGCACGCACCTGTCTTGGCCCTTCCACTGCTGGAGCCTCACCATCTCTGCTTCCCTCCACTCCTTGGCGTCCTGTGCGCACACCTGCTCCCTCTAGGGGCACCGCGCGTCACTGCACCGCATTTATTGACACAGTGTTCCTGTTCCTGCTAAGTGACCCCTGACCTCGGGCTAAATAACGAACTTCCTCCCTGTCTTCTGTGTCATTCGTTGTTGTCTTCCCTGCACTAGAGCGTGCCCCCTTTTACCCTGCTGTACTGCTGCTGTCTCAGTTATTTGTCCTTCTGCTTGTTACCTGCTGTACATCTGCCGCTGTACCTGCTGCTAAATATATTCTGGCACCTACTGGGACTCTGTCTTAAATGTTATCTGCAGCATCCGTTTATCAGCCTCCAGTACCCGCCCTGCACTTCGGCAACCCACCACCTGAAACTGCCATCTGTGCCTGCGGTGGGCCCTGAGGATCCACACCCGATATCAACGGTTGGCGCTTCGGCATATGTTTGTCAGCGCAATCCGTTACAGTACAAACTGACCATCAAATATGGATCCCCGCCGGAGTGCCCCCGCCTGACCTGGTAGCTGTGGTGAACCGACAGGGCGTCCCCCTGGAGAAATTTTGTTCCGTAAGCTCAGACCATCACCACCCGTTTGGACGAAGTCTTTGGCTGCACTGGCAATCTACACCTGCTCCACCACCTGCTGTGGCTCCGCCTCCTGCTGCCATGTCCAGTCCTAGCCTGCACTTGCCTCTGCCTCCCCGTTATTCTGGAACCCTCATACGTGTCCCGCGGCTTCCTCAACCAGTGCACCATCCATTTTGAGGTCCTGGCTTATCAGTTCCATTCTGCCCGGGCCCAAAGTCGCTTTCATCATTAGCCTGCTGTCAGGTGAACCCCTTGGCCTGGGCCGCACCTCTTTGGGAGAAGGAGATCCCTGACAGGGGACCTCCAGGAGTTCCTGAGTGCTTTCAGAAAGGTCTTCGAGTTACCTGGGCGCAACACCTCAGCTGCATCGTCTCTGCTCCGCTTCCGTCAAGGCGAACTCCACCGTGGGCCAGTATGCCATCCAGTTCCGTACTCTGGCCTCTGAGCTTGCCTGGAACAACGAGGCCCTTGTTGCTGCCTCGGGGAGGTCTCGATGGACGCATCAAGGACGAGTTGGCTGTCGTGATCTACCTACCACCCTGGACGACCTCATCGCTTTAGCTACCCGGATCGACATCCGTTTTGCGGAGAGGGAGTTAGAGCTTCGCCAACAGCCTGTGTCCTCTCGTCCTCGCAAGCTTCCGCCTCGTCTTGTACCTGAAACCACGAGTCCACCTCGCCTGACACCTGCGTTTTTCCAAATGAGCCTATGGGGTCAACCGTATCATCTCACACAGAGGAACGCGCCCGTCGACGGCAGCTTAAACCCCCTGTTTTCCCGTACTGCGGTGGTAACCCGTCCCTTACCTCAAGAACTGCCCAGTCCGCCCCGCGCGCCCCGGAAACCCAAGTGCCAATGGTGTTTGTTGAAGTGACCATGAATCAAGATGCCTTGTTCCTCGTCTGACCACTCCAGTCCTCCCACGTTTTTCATCTTTGGGGCCGCCTATGAAGTCCTGCCTTGCTGATTCCGGCTCCTCTGAAACTTTTTCCACCCGTCTCTGCTGGGAGAAGTTCTGCCTGCCTGTCTCCGTCTAGAGAAGCCCCTACGTTTCTTTTTCCAAACAACGGGGAGATCCTGAAGGAGCCAGTCCAGTTCTGAACCCAGCCTGTATCCTTGAAGGTTTGCAGTTCCCACCAGGAAAATCTGTCCTTTTTCGTGCGCCTAGTTCGTCTGCTCCAGTCCTCTTCGGGCTCCCGTGGTTCCAGCTCACAACCCATCCTGGATTGGAAGACGGCGAAGTTGTCCAATGGGGCAAGCATTGCCACTCTAGCTGTCTCAAGCCCGCCCATCTGGAGCAGCCCTGCCCCCCCGTTTCTCCTGCCCGTATGTTCTGCTGTGCCAATGGAAGAAACCCTGTGTGCAGGAAGAGCCTCTGGCTTTCAAAGAACCTCTGACTCCCACCCACCCCCCCCCCCTGCCTACTATTTCTTCTTCTTTTCCCCCTCAGTCCAAAAAGTTACCCGGGATTCGCTGGACACCTCCTCTGAAGACGGCTCCTGGGATACCGAGGAGGAGGTGGTTACCCCAAGCTGTTTGTGGGTACCCGCTAGCCCCGGGGGGGAGGGCTTAAGGGGGGGGGGTACTGTCACGATCACGCCACTGACCGTCGGCGTGCCCGTGTCTCTCATGTCCCGGCCGCTGCTGCGACATCCCTTGGTGTCCCTGGTTCTCTGCACGCACCTGTCTTGGCTCCTTCCACTGCTGGAGCTCACCTCCTGCTTCCTCCAGCTCCTTGGCGTCCTGTGCGCACACCTTTCTCCCTCTAGGGGCACGCGCGCGTCACTGCACCGCATTTATTGACACAGTGTTCCTGTTCCTGCTAAGTGACCCCTGACCTCTGGCTAATATAACGAACTTTCCTCCCTGTCTTCTGTGTCAGTTCGTTGTTGTCTTCTGCACTAGAGCGTGAACCCCTTAGCTGCTGTACTGCGCTGTCTCAGGGTTTTTTTGTCCTTCTGCTTGTTATCCTGCTGTACATCGCCGCCCCGTACTGCTGCTAAATATATTCTGGCACCTATCTGGGACCTGTCTTATGTTATCTGCAGCATCCGTTTATCAGCCTCCAGTACCCAGCCCTGCACTCGGCTACCCACCGCCTGCATCTGCCATCTGTGCCTGCGGTGGGCCCTGAGGATCCACACCCGGATATCAACGGTTGGCGCTTCGGTATATGTTTGTCAGCGCAATCCGTTACAATCACATTGTATAAATTATATAAATTTACAAGTATTTGATCCCCTACCAACCATTAAGAGTTCTGCTTCCTACAGACAAGTTAGACAGACCTAATCAAATCGTTACCTGCATTAAAAACAGCTGTCTTAAATAGTCACCTTTATAAAATACTCCTGTCCACAGATTCAATCGGTCAGACTCTAAGCTCTACAACATGGGCAAGACCAAAGAGCTTTCTGTGGATGTCGGGGACAAGATCATAGACCTGCACAAAGCTGGAAGGGGCTACAAAACCACAAATAAGATGCTGAGTGAGAAGGAGACAACTGTTGGTGCAATAGTAAGAAAATGAAAGAAATACAAAATGACTGTCAATCGACATCTATCTGGGCCACCATGCAAAATCTCACCTCGTGGGGTATCCTTGATCATGAGGAAGGTGAGAGATCAGCCCAAAACTACACCGGGGGAACTTGTTAATGATCTCAAGGCAGTTGGGACCACAATGACCAAGAAAACCATTGGTAACACATTACGCCGTAATGGTTTAAAATCCTGCAGTGCGCGTGAGGTCCCCCTGCTCAAGAAGGCCCCATGTGCAGGCCCGTTTGAAGTTTGCCAATGAAAAACCCGGATGATCTGTGAGTGATTGGGAGAAGGTGCTGTGGTCAGTTGAGACAAAAATTGATCTCTTTGGCATTAACTCATTTCGCCGTGTTTGGAGGAAGAGAAATGCTGCCTATGACCCACAGAACACCTTCCCCATTGTCAAGCATGGAGGTGGAAACATAGGGCCACATGTATGAAAACTGTCTAGGTCTAAAACTCACTTTGTTGCCCATTAGATTGCTTCTTTCTAATGGGAGTTGCAACTAACTATTCGGGGTCTCTTTCAAGGGAATTTCCACCTCCCTGCTTTACTCAAGCTCCACAGGGAAATTCTTACTAGGAGGAGCTTTGGAGTGAATAGAACTGCACAGTGTATTTGGGATGTTGCATATGGCTCCCAGCTGAGCTCAGAGCTTCAGTAGGACTGAACAGATCAGGTTACCCTGTGTAACACAATCAGGAGATGGTAGTGGACAGTGTCGAACTAGGGTGCATATTGCCAACAAGTGGAATTTCATTCTGAGGGCTCACTAGTGGAATTTCATTCTGAGGGCCCTCCAGTGGAATTTTATTCTAGGGACCCACCAGTGACATTTAATTATGGGAGCCTTGTAATATAATGGGATACAATGGATTTTAAATAGACAAATGTCTCTTTCTCAACACACTAACGGTGGCGTCTGTGTATAGGCGGTTTCTCCCCTCCGTCTTCACAATTTAATATATTATGCAGCTCAGACGCATATATAAAGAAGAATGTGGCATCATTTATTAAGGACTATAATACAAGCGATAAAATCATGTAGACATACTTGTATATGAATCAGTCTTGTCCATAGTGTGTACAGCAGCATATCATGGTATTCAGCAGCGTAGATCCATGTAGCATGTAGCGAGGCAGAAGCAGGTGTGTAACGTCCTGCCTGATAGACCTATCTCGAGAATGAGCTCCTAAGCCTTCCTGTTTTGATTAGAGAGGTGGGCGGGACTCTCCCATTAAAATCATTAATATTCTGTGGGCCAGTCCGAGCTTGATGGTGTAGGATAGAGTGCCTCAGTCATTGAGTGACATCATGATCACAATCTTGTGTAAGCTAAAGGGGGAGAGATACAACTTAAAAAAAGTAGTGTCCCATCTTTCTCCTGAAGATGGACTACAAGATCCTTGCCATAGTGCTAAATAACACGTTAAAGATAGTCAGGTCATTCACACCAACCGGTCCTGCGGCATTCCAGGCCACATGATAGCAAATAGTCTTGCCCTCATGAGAGACACAGTCCATTACATTCAAGGCCATCACACACATGCAACACTGGTTCTTTCACACTCTTCTTCCCCTTTCACAGGACTGCAATGTTTTATTGTGTGACTTGTCTCTTATGTGTGCAGAAATGTTAGTATAGCATGTGATGTTTAGTAAGGGCTAGCCTGTACTTTATGATGTATTGCATGCTATGTATGTTAAATGCGATTGTATATTGTATACGGTACCCTACTGTGCACTGCATCCCATGATATTGTATGTTTGTTTTGTACTTTCATTGCTTTTTTGGGGGAGATCTCTTCTTTTTTCCTTGAGTTTCTTAGGCATTCTGAAAGAACTGAAAAATATGGTATTAATAAATGTCACCCACAATGCATAAACACTGCAGCCATACAGTCACATACCAAGCACCGAACTTATTAAAGCATTAATTCCTGCATCTTGGGTAGTCTCCTCACACCATTAGATAGGGAATACATAATAGGCAGAGGTCGGAAACACGGCAAGACGAGAGTACACGGAAACGCTTTTTCTAAGGCTCGGGGCAACAAAGATCTAGCAGGGAAGTACCATGGACCAAACCAATATATAGGGTCAGCGCCTGGCAATTATCAAATTACCGGTGCGCTGGCCCTTTAAATTTACAGGAACGAGTGTGCGCGTGCCCTATGGAGCGAGCACGCGCCTCGGCCGGCAAAAGGAGAAGACGGGACAGGAGCGCGGTCGGGTAAGTTAATAGAGTGAGTGTGCCCGCAGCCCGTCCCTCGGTCACCGGCGCCACTTCTGACACTACCTACATAGATATATGGGTCCTTTTTTTTGTGGGACCATATGTACTTTTAAATGGTGCAGTTTACCTACCATAGAATGTACTGTAAAATCAAGAAAAAAATCTAAATTTGGGTGATTCGTGAAATTTACTAGCGCCATGTTTGCACGCTTTTAGTTTTTATGATGTTCATACCAAATATCCCAAATAAGCTTTTTGTATGCTTTAGTATTTTCTTAAAAAAACCAAAACATTCTCTATATCTTTCATTTGCACTGCCACGGCATATTCTGCAACCAGTAACTTTTTTGTTCTTCCAGCTATGGAGTGAGAGTAAATTTTTTGCAGGCTGAAGTGTAGTTTTTATTGGTACTGAACACTCGGACATTGAACAATGTCAGTGGAAGATAGAAACTTATCTCCACTAAAAGAGAACTTTTTAAACACATGGGGGACTTAGAATTTCAACGTCTACCCTGGTAAAATGTAAGTAGCAAGTCGGCCATGTATTTATTAGTATATGAACTGGTGAGTACACTATCTCTCCACTCTTGGAGACAAATAAGATATTAATTGGATATTTTTGATTATAGGAGACACTTCTCCAAGTATATATCCTTGAAAGGTGTTTGTCGTCTCAAGGTTCCAATGCATATGTTTAAAGATTTTGGACCAGGACAAGATTTATCTTAACTGTCTTGACCTCACGGTTAGACTTGGTACTTTTGGTTTATGGGTTTGGCATACATCTTTCAAGCTCGTTGATCTAAAAAGGAACACATTGTGCCTAACTTGTCAGTAATTTTTTCTGGCTACCATATATTTAACCCCTGAGGAATTCTCATAGCAATCTTGAGAAAGAAACGCGTTGGGTTTATTTGTATATATATATTTTTTTTTTTTCTCACCTTTTTCACTTTAGGTATTATCACTGGTAGGGTGTAGTAGGGTTTCTTAGTTAGGTTCCTGGCGGGCTCGTCCTTATTGGGACATTGTCCTTGCATTCTTCACCAGTAGCTAGTTATTGTATAGGGGTTTATAGGGTCAGTATCTCCTGGCCACTGTTTATCTCTATATTTTAGTTGTATATGTGTGTCTATCTCTTGCCATCTTACGTATTTTTTATATTATATTATTAAAAGTTAAATTTTATAGTTTACTCCAGTGATTCATTGAACTGAGCTGCACCAGTTTTCCAGCGTGCTTTGAGCCAAAAAACCTGTAGTAGCCCTGTTAAAAAGATGTATGAATTGTTGTACCCTAGACGCAACACTTTTGTATGTGCCAATTCTTAGGTGGTGTGTGTTTTGCCAACTCTTTGTGTGGGTCTGATACGGCTTTAAAGAAGGCAACACCAAAGGCTTTATAAACTTTATTATATGAAGAACAAAGTGATAACATAAAACTAAAGGAAGATAGTGTGATATTGTGTATACTTTTGCATAACATAGATTATAAAGGCAAGGCACGCTTAATATTGGTTACAAAGGCAAAGCACGCATAATATGGATTACAAATACTCACATCACATCTATATATGGGTCAAAGCTTCATCAGGCATCTTATCAGCATCATCTATCGGCATCAACTGGTAAACACGGACCAGTGAAGATAGAGAGATATTCCTGAGACAACACCGTGCACGGGTGCCCCCATATACAGGTCCAAGCTCCACCAGGCATCTTATCAGCATCATCTATCAGTATCATCAGCTGGGAGAAGGGGCCAGCGAGATAGAGAGATCTACCTGGGGTATCCACACTGTGGCGTTGAGGCGTCCCTCTATTGCCCACAGGTACAGCTACTTCTAACTTCGCAGCAAACTTTCCCAGCTTATATCTTACTTGAAACAAATGCCTGCATAACCAAGTGTTACGCAAGCTGACAGACCAGTACTTTTCCAGTAATAAGACCTCCTCCTTCGAATGCCAGTTCTTAAGAGGTTAACCTGGCACTGGAAAAATCCATGACTTGATGCTGTACACCTGGATTCCCATGATTTCCCTCTAAACATCGCTGGGTAGTAATCGTTTACACCAGCACAGAGCTATGTGGCTACTTGGTACAATGCTCCCACAACAACGAGGCCCTGTTAACAACCCTCTGTGTCAATATACTGTTTCTCACAAACATTTACCAAGCGCTAGGAAAATTACAGCTTAAGAGCCATTATTCTTAAAGAGATACTGACAATATGGATTCCGGATGGTCAATAAATCTCTTAGCACTACAGTGTGTCTCGCCAGATTTGTACGATTAGACACATTTATGAATGTGGCTCGAAAGAATGTGACTTGAAAGTGTTGGACTAATCCATACCAATTTCATAGTGGTGATGCGGAGACAAATTTTGGTGAATACACTTTTTGGCTCATAAATGTGTCTCTCATCGGCACACATTTATAAAGTGCTGTGAGACACTTTCATACATAATGACGAATGCTTCACTAACTTTCTGAGAAGTATGACTATTGAGGCGGTACCACTGTTTCGGCTCACAACCTAGAGCTGCGAACAATCCATCAATGTCTGTACAGAATCACAGGTTGTTAAAAAAAAAACTGTGTTATGTCATCTTGGTGGCTTGGAAAGACAGAAACTTTTAGACAAGGTGACAACAAATGCCATCCTTGAAGTCTTGAAGCCAGTAACTTTACATTAGCTTTTCACAAATGTAAATGCCGGACCAAGTCATTCAGTTCTTGCTGTGTTACAAGATAAGGCTCACCAGACATACATGGCTCAGTCTGAAACATTGTCCCCATGTCTGACTTATGGACTGCAACATCTTCATTGGCTGCCTCCTCTAGCCTCCATGTCTCTGGTGGCTTTAATACTGGAAGAGTGTCATTATGTGGCACTAGTTTCATAGCTGAAGGCAGATTGGGATATTCAATGGATTTCTTCTTCTCAGCAGAGAAACTAGATGCATGGGTGAGACAGAAGTAACAGTTGGTCACATGAACCTTCTGTTCCCGCCATATCATTGAGACATCAATGGCATTGACTTGTGAGAACCTGCCAGCCAACCTCTAAGATCAACAACCCATCTTGCACAACAGATGGTTTGAGGCTTAAGTATGTACTCTCCACAAATGCAATAGAAGATATTGTGACTGTTCCAACATTAACGAGAAATTTTAGCTATATCAGATCATACTTCAGTAGTTTACTGCTGCTTAGATTTGAAATAACTTGCAGAATCTTTACAAGCAGATCTTGCAGCTGCAGCAGGCAGCGTCCAGACATGTGTAGTTCTGCCTAGTCCATGACAATTCCACTGAAATTTTGCAACTTCGATGAAATACAAGAAATTCATACCTCTACTTGCCTATAAATTACATAACAGTACATTTATTGTGGATAGCCTGAAAAAAAATAACAAAAACAAAAACCACTCAAACAGAAGATTTAAAAAAAAAAAAAAAAAAAAGGTACATGACAGGAAAAGAAAAAGCAAAACAAATCACATAATATACAGCCAAAAATGTTCAGGAAACAAGATCATTGTCCAGTGATATCAATAATGCAGAAGGGTGTACCAAGATTACTTTCTTTATTAGGCTTCCAGCTACCATGATAACCAATCAGTAGCACCATTGCTCATTCATTTAGACACTGCAGCTGCATCGCTGTGGCATATAAATGGTTAAACAGCAGGAATCAGAGCTTGCACCCATCTTTGCTGTTAGCAGCCGGTGTCAGCTGAAATAATCAGTCGGCACTCACCGCCTATGGAGTGGACTTAGTGAGTAAGTCTTTTCCATAGCTCCTTGCTGACAACAGGACATACCCATTTGTACATTCTCGGTAAGAGGTTAAAAGCGTCACAAAAAGATTTCATGAAGGTTATTCATTTCCAGATGGAAAAAGGTAGGAACTTCACAATGCAGCAAAGATGTTCCAGAGTTGTTATCACTTGTATAATGCAATGATCTACTATAACAAATTATAGAAGAGGTGATAACAACTCCAGTGACTTACAAGTGAAGCCTTTTCTTGATTGCAGATGTTCCTTCTTCTTGATCTGACCGAGTCTGTTATGACTTCTCCTGATCACTGAAGAGTTTGGTACTGAGACATCTTTGCCATTTGCATCTGGAACTAATCCTAGTCTCGATACACAAATAAATTGAAATTAATTGAGGCCACAGGCCAGACCACTGAACACATACAGACTCCAGACCTATAAATAGATTAAGTCTTCAGACCCTTTGATTAATTGCAGACCTCATACTTCACATCTTAATGCAGACTCCAGGCCATCAAGCAAATTAATCAGACCTTAGACCAGACTCTTAAATAATTTATTAAGCATAGGTGTACAATCAGTTAAAGACTTAAGAATGTCTGTTGCCAGCACAGACTATGCATACAATATGGCAGCCAGTCCGATAGGGTTGTTGGTGGAGGAACCTTAATAAAGAGAAGGCAGGGCTCCATGTATGTGAGGGCCTCCAAAAAGGCTGAAAGAGAGGTCAACACATGTATACGGACTTCCCAGATATGCAGGGATAGTGAGAGGTAGAGTTTGGGCCAGCACATACCCAAGTTTTATCACCCCATGGAACCACCACTCTGGAAGTCACCATTGCACTGTGTTCACGATTTGTCTCTGTTGTGGGGGGTCAGCTCCATCATAGGGATCACAGACACACCAAAGTTCAAATTAAACAGGTTTTTTTTTATTTAAACAAGTCCACAGGTAGAAGAAAGTAGCTTCTCTTCAGCAGGGTGAAACAAGAGAAAAGATAACCTTGCATCCAGTACAAAGGGTTAACGAAAACAGGTTATTCTCACCAAAACAGTCAATGACAAAGTATAGGATCGTAGGTTCTTAGGTTCTCTGGGAACAGCATTGCAGCGTTTCCCAACATGAACTCCAGGCTTGGAGTCACACATATTCCACCACATCTGACTTAACGGCTTATATAGGCCAGGTAAAACCTGGGATGGATATGTAGGAGCAGTCATCCCTCCCAACTCTGAGACTGCTGCAGTGAAAAGCTGGCCAGAATAAAACTGCTCGGAAGCAGTTATGCTAAATTTTAAAACATGACCGCAACCTAAGGTTACTGACAATTCTGTCTGGCATACTTCACCGAGGATCTGAACCACCGTGACACATATTGGCCCTCAACCACCATATATTGTGCTTTCTCACAACCTCCCCTCCAAAGCCGAGGGGCTGCTCACTTTTGGCTATCAGACAGAGCACTGTCGACAGCACATCTGCATTACCATGCAATTTACGTGGTCTATGTTCTGTGTATACTGTGACAACTCAGGTAAGCTGCAAGATGAATCTGACTGCTTCTCCCAACCTAGCATTTTACGATCCAGTAGAGTAGGCAACAACTGTTAACTCCAGCGGTCACCTGACAAGCGTCTGTACCCCGAGGCCAAGAAGAACATTTTTGGCCACTATCTATTGGGTAAATTCAATAGATAATGGCCAATTCAGTGTGCAGGTTTAACATAACAGAACCACACCATGTGAATACACCATAACCGATCTTGTTAAAGGTTCTGTTCTTACATAATGATTCACGTTATTCCACATAAGTTTAGATCATTAAAGTAATACCTTTGTAAAGCATAATTCATAGCACAATAATGTTAAGGTGTATTCATACAATGCCTTTTTGGTGCAGTAAAAAGCTGCATCAAAAACATGCACTATAAAAAAGTGTTTGTACCACAATTTTCTGCAGTTTTTACAGATGAATAACCTGTATTTTGTAGATTTGACCTGTAAAAATCACATGTACTGCCTTGCAAAACTGGGTGTTTTTTTAATATACTTTTGTAAAGTTCCCCTATGTATAGGATTCCTGGTTTGTCTCTGTCTCCCCTTCTGTGAACTCTGATAGCACTGCAGTTAAAGGATTGCTTGACAGTTCTCTTCCAGGCCAACTATGACCTGAGAGGTGTGTTATCAGCAGGACACATGAAAAACATCAAAAAACGCATACAACAAACAAGGAAGAAAAGAAAAGTATGATAAAAGAGAGAGACAAATATATTATAAAACATTAAAAAAAATTAAAAAATGCATATACAGATCAAAGGAAGGTGGTAAAATATTTTTTTTTTAAAAAGTTAAACACCACATGAAAAATGCATACAGGGGTCAAAAAATGTAAAAGAGAAAAAAAGTATGCTGAAAAATGCATGAAAAATGCATACTAAAGGTAAGAGAGAAAAAAGATGTGATAAAACATAAACAATGCCAAAGAAGGGAAGGGGAATTATTTAAAAAAAAAACATGAAAAACATATGAAACATACCAGGATCAAAAGTAGAAAAAAAATATATAAAAAATGCATAAAAATCACTTGAAAAACTCACACAAGGATGAAAGAGATCAGAGTAAACATAAAAAGCAGAAAATGCATACATAGGAAAGGAAAAAGTTTATGGAAAATGCATAAAAAATACTTGGACAGGGCAAACAAGGTAAGGGAGATAAAAAAAAAGAAGACATGAAAAATGCTTTAAAAGCACACAAAAAAAACATAAAGGGAATAACCACTAAAACATAACCTTTGTTTAATGAAATCCATTTGGACATCTGGTATTCAAAGTGACTATTCAAAAGGTCTCTCTATCAATTACATGTGTTCTTAAATTCCTCTCAGCATTTTCCTCAACTTTTCAATACCAATATATGTCAGCTTTATTATGAGTCTACTGACTGCATCTAGCAGTGCATGCCTCTTAGGGTATGTTCACACAGCGTATTTGTGGTCTGTAATTCGGGGCGTAATTGCTATACCCTATACATTACTAAAAGTATTCAGAAACAGCAGGATTCTTATTTATTCCAAAGAGGTCAGGGCGGTAAAATCAACCCTTGCACAGTATGGCAGGGCTGCCAATTTTTTTTTTTTTTCAGCTTTAAGAATTTTTATTAAGCAAGTGGTAATACATTAAGCTGTAAGCATAGCAGAAAAATGAACATATAACAAAGTACAATTCTTAAATGATTCTATAACATATCACAGTTCTTGGATAATCATATAACATAATACAGTACTTAAATGATCTTATAACATAGTCCAGTTCTTGTATGATTATGTAACATAGTACAACTCTTTAAATGCCTGTACGTTTATGCTCTAGATTATGCAATATGACTTGTTTTAATGTGTTGATGTTATTTTTCTGTTTGTCTTTTTCTTTTTTTTCTTCTGTTCTTCCTTATACATTTAAGAATTGTACTATGATATAGGATCATTTAAAGGGCTGCCAATTTTTTATACTCTTTTGTTGTTGGATTCAAGAATATTAAAAAAAAAACTCTGAATAAGCAAAATAATTAACTATTACAAAAAATAAGGATAAAATGAAGAAGACAAGAGGATACCATAAACGAGATCTTGGGCTCTGTTGTGTTTGTTTGAGGTTCTCATTACTGAAGGCGTCTTCATGGTAACTTCAGATAATGTAAACAGTAAAGAGCATGATGTTGAAATGACAACTTTAAAAAATGCAAAAAATGTAGAGAGTATCTAGGAAGTTGTAGAGCACTACTATGGCCTCCTTCCTTCTAGGGAAATTGGCAGTTACCAGGCTGTATTTTATCATCCTCCTCTTCCACAACCTCCATTTCTATGTCTCCCAGAATTTGGCAACCACCAACCTCTATATGGTAATTCTCCTTCTCTACATCCTCCTTTTCTTCATCACTAGAATATCGTCCTTCCGTTTCCTATTACATACAGTGAAGGAAGTAATTATTTGATCCCTTGCTGATTGTGTAAGTTTGCCCACTGACATAGACATGAACAGTCTATAATTTTAAGGGTAGGTTCATTTTAACATTGAGAGATAAAATATCCAAAATAAAATCCAAAAAAGTATTTGATCCCCTAAAAACCATTAAGAGTTCTGACCAGTTAGACACTCCTAATCAACTCGTTACCTGCATTAAAGACCACTGTCTTAAATAGTCACCTTTATAAAAGACTCCTGTCCACAGACTTAATTAATGAGTCAGACTTTAACTTCTACAACATGGGAAAGACCAAAGAGCTTCCTAAGGATGTCAGGGACAAGATCATAGACCTGCACAAAGCTGGAATGGACTAAAAAACCATAAGTAAGATTCTGGGTGAGAAGGAGACAACTGTTGGTGCAATAGTAAGAAAATGGAAGAAATACAAAATGACTGTCAATCAATATTGATCTGGGGACCATGCAAAATCTCACCTTGTGGGGTATCCTTGATCATGAGGAAGGTGAGAGATCAGCCTAAAACTCCACCGGGGGAACTTGTTAATGATCTCAAGGCAGCTGAGACCACAGTCACCAAGAAAACCATTGGTAACACATTAA
>JAODAL010025092.1:0-59315 GCA_025379985.1 Phyllomedusa bahiana
GAAAAAATGTGGAAATTTTTTCTAAGTCTTTGCCCAAAACCTTATAAATTTTCCCCCATGACCCGTAAACCCAAAAAAGATAACAAATAGTAGAAAATGATCACAGTCACAGCTACATAATAATTCTTTACGTAAAGCCCTACGGTGATAAAGGTTCCAGTAATACTTGAAACTCTAATATAACTTTGTAGACCCTTTAGTTTACATAGATTTTGGGTAGGCTTCCTCTACTTTCTTAGGGAAATGCACTTTTTTGTGCTACAACTTCTGTTTTTGTCATTTTGAGCAGCAGAAGGAAGCTGGGAGTCAGTTTGTTTTTTTTTCCCACTTCCTGTGTGAGATATATAAATTGCCTGCTCTCTTTATTGATGAATATCTTGCTGTGTGCCTACAATTTTCCCAAATTGTTGCATTCTTTTCAACACATTGACAAATGTAGCATCCCCTAATAAAGGGCAATCCAATTTTTATGACATGAATACTTGATTAAGGAAAAAGACTTGAGATTGGACATATTTTTTTAACCATTTAGTGAAAAGTGCCCCTGAAATTTGATTAAATGGAGGCAAAGTCTTGAAACTCGGCCCAAAATATTGGGAATAATTGTTTTTTCAAGCCCTGGTTTTTTGGAATCGCACTTTTAATTTTTGGGGAATGTCTATGACCCTCACTTTCTAATAAAAGCTTTAATTTTTTCAAATGTATTTTCTTCCCAATTTACACTCTATGACCAGCAGCGGGAAGCAGTAACCCGGGAGTCATTTCATAGCAAAAAGATCTGAAATTAGAAATTGGTTTACATAGGAAAAAAGGCATTGTGACCACTATTCTCAAAAAAAAAGCCATAAAGTAAAAATGAACAGTATACATTTAACATTTGGGCCCCAATTATTATGCCCATAGTAATACCAAAGAACGCGGTGACACAGACAGCCAAGGGGCTACAATAACCCGGTATTTTGCCCCCAGGTTTTTGGAATTACTGACACAGTGCATCCCACAAGGGTGGAGGTTTTTTTGGTGATTATCCAAGAGTGAACACGACCACAAGGTTTCCCCACAGAGCCAAATTGGGTTAATCAGAAAGTTAGGGGTAGAACTTGTAAAATTTTTCAAAACCTTGTGGACATTTAAAAACATGTGACATTTGCATTTTTTTTGGTTGAAGGCCCCCTCCCCCCCCAAGACAATTAGCATGTAAGGGTGTATGTAATGTTTTCAAGGAGGATCAAAGCCAAATTTTTGAGTGCTTTTTCACAACTGAGAAAGGTCCAAAAATGCAACAAGATTTTCCCCCCAAACCAAAAAAGTTCCCCTACAATTTTGTTTCTTCCAAAAAGGTTCAAGGGTTTTGTTCTCTGATGTTTCCTGCCTGACATGCTAATGTCCATCTGTTCAATGAAGAAATGGAAAACTGGACTAATCAAAGAAGGCTAATCTATACTCCAATACTACTGTAAAAGTTGAAGCTTTTTTTTTGCTGATGCAACTTCATTAGCAGAGGTGCAGTGCCCATCTGTCTGCTTCAGAGCCCCATATGCAGTATGGTATGCTGAATTGCTGTTTTAGACACAAGTCTGGAAACCGCCTGGTTAATTTTGGCTCTCGCACCTTTGTAGCCAGTATCCACCTCTTTCATTAATTGCACATGGTGCTCAGCAGTTTCTACATCCCTTATTCACAATGGTGTCATTTGTCCACTTGCGACACACTTTCACCTCAGCAGCACCCAAACAGTTCACAGCAGATTTAGAAATACTGCAAATCTTAGCCTAAAAGCCAATAATAATCCCTTTTTGTAATTCTGATAAATTGTCCCTTTTGTCCATGACAGCAATAAGGGATATGTGTGCAGACAGCCTATTGCACACCATATAAACCCACCAAGCCAGCTATGATATGTCTTCCTTTTATGAGCAAAACGATGCTGATGTTGAAAGTAGGAAGTGGTCATAGTAGTGTGACTAGACTGAGTATGTTAAAAAGCTACAGAGGAGCTAAGACATAAATAACACACATGCACATGAAAAGAAATGTATGTAGACATCTAACTAGTGTATACCATGCCCTTGACAGTATAGTACAGAATTTTTTCATTCAGCAATGACCTGCTGCATCAAAGTCAAAGATAAGCCTGGTACAGGAGGTAAAAACAGCTTGGACTCTAAGGGGCCGTTCACACAGCTTATTTTGGCGCGGATTGGCGCCGTACTGCGCGCCGGATTTGCGCTGCAGTATGGCGCCAATCCGTCGCAGTAATTACGGTAATCCACTGTTCTCATAGAGAACAGTGGATTCCGTCGCTCCCCCCCGCTCGGCGAATCCACCGGGCGGGGAGAAACTGACCTGCACATTATCCAGGCGCAATACGCGCCGTAGATAATGGAAGTCTATGGGGCCGGCGGGCCGCGCCCCCCCCCGCCCCTTATTCAAGCCGGAATTGCCAGCACAATCCGGCTCGCAATTCCGTCTTGAATAAGCCGTGTGAACACGGCCTAAGGGTATGTTCACACGTGCATAATTGCGTGTGCATTTCGCCGCGTATTGCGCTTTATACATGGCGAGATGTGCACTGCAATTACGGTAATTCATAGCTCTCTATGAGAGCTATGAATTACGTGTCGACTCCCCAGGCGTACAATACAATCATATCGTACGCCCGGGGAGAGAAGTATAATTTCAATTTTTCGCGGCAATTACGCGCCGCTGACAGTGCATGTGAATGGGGCCAGCCGGGGGCTTTGGAAATACGTGCTGATCAGCTACATTGAAAGCAATGTAAATCACACTGCACATTGTTAGATGCATGTTTGGATCCGTTTAGAGTCCGAAACACGGATCCAAACACGCATCTATTAACGGATCCAACATGCTGTGTGGACATTTCCTAAGTACTCTGAAATGTGCACTATTTGTCAGGGACTTTGTGGACATGTTTTGCATTTTATGGGGTTATATCTACCAGAGCAATTTGAGGTCTGCAGACACCTAAAGGTTTCATTTTCTTAAATACTCACAGGCTCTTGGGGCTATTTTCACACGGTTTAAAAATGGATTTTTTTAGCCGAAAATACCCCCGGGTGCCAATTACTCGAATACGTCCCAGTCATTACGGTAACCACATTCTCAAGAGAAATGGGGATTTCGTCCCCTCCCCCCCCCAATACCCCCGGGGGGAGATAATGACGGAATTACCAGGGCGAAGGGCCCCCGCTGGTAAGCAAGTAAAAGGGCTGGCGATGGCCCCCCCGCCGCCACCCCCCCCGCCCCACCCCCCCCCGGCAACACCAAATTGCGGGGCGAATAACGCCCTGCAAATACAAGGGTTAAACCCTAGCCTTGAAAAAGGGGTCTTTTTGAGGCTGGACAAACAAAAAGCAAACCCGGGCAACCCATTCCACATTTTTTATCCCCCTCCGGGTAATTTGGAAATCATTAAAAGATAAAGCTACTCAATTTTTCACAGAACATTTTTCACAAACCCCAATGGATACCACGTTTTGGACAAAAATATGTGAGGCAAATGGGGCCATTTTTTAAAGGGGACGTGACAACGACTGTTTTTTTAGTAAATGCTTGTATTAATCACATGAAACAACAATTCTCTTATAACCAAAGTTGCAATCTCTCTGTTTTTTCCTTTTAAAATGTACACTGAATTGCAGAGGGGGTTTTTACCATTCCATTTAAAAAAAGGGTGTGTCCCGCACATGACTCGTCAGCACTGTTGAAAACAATGTCAACTGCATGGGGAAGCCCTCCCAAAAATACGGGCCCTCCAGCTGTTGGGAAACTACAGCTCCCACAATTCCCACTGTTTTAGATTATATAAATAAATGCATGATGGGAGTTTTTAGTTTCCCAAAAAGCGGGGGGCCGCAGTTGAGGGTCCTGGCGTAGGGACCCCCCCAATTAATGGCACACATTTGGTGAATTGGAACTAAATTTCTACGAAGAATAAGACAGGAACCCAACTAGATAGAGATTTAAGGAAAGATACTCCAGAATTTTTTATTTCAAGTACTAAGCAAAAACCTAGGAAGGGCCACAGGTAACTTAAAAAAATTTTAACCAATTTTCAAAAACTTTAAAAAAAATTTTTCATGGAAAAAGAAAAATAAAAAGTATTCCTACCCTTTTTCTAAATAGTACCCCCTTTTTTTAAAATTTTTAAAACCCGCGCATGTTCCATCCAACATCAGTTTTACCACAGTTCTAAAGTATACAGAGATTAGCTACTATAGTGTTGACAATAAACAGCGTACAAAGAAGAGGATCTTTCTCGCTATCCTCGTACTAAACAGAAAACGGAGGGACTATACAGGGAATTTAACAATGTTACGGAATTCAGACCAGGTGAAGCATAAAAGAAACCCTCTTTTGATCTGTCTCTCTCTCTCACTTCAGCTGCTCCCTGCTCCATCTCCCCTCTCCATTGACTTTGTTGATTTCTTTTCAACCCGCAATCAAAATTTTCAACCCCCCCCTTACAAAATTTTTTTGGTTTTTTTTTTGCAAAAAAACCCCAAACCCTTTAACACTGTTTTCAAAAAAACCCAAACTACAAAAACAAATTAAATTTCCCCAAAAACAAAAAAATGTAAAAAAAATTTAAAAATGCCCGGGTTTTGGGGAAAAAAAGGAAATTTTACACACAAAAGAAATAAAACAAAAATTTCCCAATTTTTTGGGAAAAAAACTTTAAAAAATTTCCCCCTTTTACTAAAAAAGTAATTTTAAAAAATTTATGGCACAAAAAAGTTTTCAAAAAAGTTGGGCAGGGCCAAAGGCTAAACCCTTTTTTTTGCATCCCCTCCCTTTTTTGTAAAATCAGTTGGGGAAAATAAGGGGACCTAAATTCTGGGGTTTTTGGGGAAAGGGAATTTTTTCCCCTTTGTGGGGGTTAAGGAAAAACTAGCTTTTCCAACTTCCTTTGGTTTTTCTTTTGGGAAGATTTTTTCATTTTCATAATGTCCAAATGTTTCCCATTTTTGGGGAAAACCCTTGGTTTGGAAGGGGGCATATGTTGTTCTAAAACCTCCCCATAAAAGCAGTCCCCCCAACATATAAAAATAACTATTTTTTGGGAAAGAAACCCTTTTATTTTAAAAAAAAAAGCCTTGGAAAAAATAGTAATTCCAAAATCCCCAAAAAGTGACAAATTGAAAAAAGAAAAGGGCTAAAAAATTAAGCACAAACCCAATACAGAAAATGGGAAGCAAGTACTCAAAAAAAAAAAACGAAGGGAAAAAAGGATTTATTTGAAAGGGCCAGGGGAAAAAATTCCAAAAAAAAAAAATGCCCCCCAAACCCTTTCCCCCCAAAATTTCCCCGGGCATTCCGGCACTTTTTTAAAGAACAGTACAGAACATTTTTAGTACCGAACTTTAAAAGTAAAGAGGCGCTACAAAAAAACCGCCCAAAAACTCATGGGAAAAATCACAAAACATGAAAAGCCCCTAAAGGAAAATGTTTTCCCTCCAAATGTAAGGGCCCCTACAGAAACCCCCAATAACTGTAAGAGGCACAAACCGCCAAACACTGCATATAACCCCTAATACCCTGTTTAAAAAAAAAATAAAAGGAAAAATGTAGAAACCCCACGTAAAAGTAGAGAGGGGCCCACTATTTTCCCCCAACAAATGCATGTACCCACTAAATACATGTAAAGCATAAAAGGGCAGGTAGTAATGCAAATAAACTGAAAAAGGCACTAAATAAAACCCCCAAACCACGCCCGTACTTCACTAACACATGTAAGACCAAACAGACCCTGTTCTGTAAATGAGAGAGGCGCTACAAAACCTCCAATCACTGCATACCAAAACCCACTAAAAACCCCTGTAAGAAAACCCCTCCCGAAAATGTAATTTACTGTAAAAAAACCCCCAAATAAACCCCCCCAATCACAGCATGAAACCCCCCCCAATACCTGTAATAGGGGAAGAACAATTTTGTAAATACAAAAGTACGTAGAAAGGCCCCCAAAAAAGACCCCAATCACTGCAAGTAACCTTTACTAAGTACATTTAAAAGCTACCCGAACATGTAGTAAAACCCCCCCTGTTCGTAAGAAGGTTTACTAGAACCCCCAATCACTGCCCAAAAAATTTCACTAATACAAATTTAAAAAACATAAAAGGACATTTATTTCCACACCCGTCTGTAGAAAACCCCCGACAATTTCCCCCCCAATCACTGCAAAGTAAACCCACAAAAAAGAAGACGTAAAGGGCCCTGGTTTTACCGCAAATGTTCTGTAAAAAGGTTTTCTAACCGCCAAACACTTTCATAAAATTTCACTAAAACATGTAAAAAGCAGTAACAGAAAGTTTTAAAAACTGTACGTAGAGAGGGACGAAAATATTCCTGCCAAAAACACCGGCTTTTACCTTTTTATAAAACTTTAAGGGGGGGGGAGGGGGTAAAAAACAGGACATGTAATTTCCACACGTACGAGATAAAGGGGCGACATTCCGCCAATCACGCAAGTAACCCCCCAAATTTAAAAGAAAAAGCCCCAAAAAGAAAAATGTATACCCCCCTCTGTAAATTTAGAGAGGTTTCCCCTTTAAAAGACCCCCCAATAACTGCATAAAACCTCACTAACACATGAAAGGCCATACAGAACAAGTAAATTTTATGAAAAGGCGCAAAAGACCTCCAATCACTGCAAAGTACCCCAAAAAATTTCATGAAATAGCCGAAAAGGAAATTTAGTAAAATACACGTAAATGGTTTGAGGGGGCCAAATAACCACCAAAACCCCCTGTTACTTCACAAAACATGTTAAAAAGCCTTTTCAGAACCTGTAAATACCCCACAGAGGCTACTAAACCCCCCCCAATTTACTGCATAAATTTTCCACTAATTCATTTAAAAAAACAAAAAGGGCATGTAGTACCAAAACTGTACGTGAGAAAGGGGCCCACTATTCCGGGCCAAACAAATGCAAGCCACTAATACATTTAAAAGCGTAAAAGGGACAGGTATTAACTGCAACAAAAATGGGAAAAAGGCAAATCAAAAACCCCCAAACCCCGCAAAGAACTTTACTAATACAAGAAAGAGCCAAACAGAACCCTGTAGTACCACCCCTGTAAAAATGGGAAAAGAGGCCCCCTAAAAAAACCCCCAAAAACCGGGAAACACCCCCAAAAACACAAAATTAAAAGCCATTTAAAAACAAAAGGGACTGTTTCTGTAAAAAAGGGGCTACCAAAAAACCCCAATTTAAATGCAAGTAAATTCACTAATACAAAGTAAAAAGCCGTACAGGGAAAATTTAGTACTACACTGAAATGTAGGGGACCCCCCTAAAAAGACCACCAATCATTTCAGGAACCCCACTATTTCATGTAAGAGCATTTCAGAACAAATGTAAAACCCCTCCCCGAACTTAGAAGGGGGTTTACTAAAAAAAAAACCGGCCCCAAAACGCATATAATTTTTACTAAACAAGTAAAAACATACAGGACATTTATTTTAACCCCCAAATGTTTCTTTTAGAAGGCCCACTATTGCCAATCACGCATGTACCCACTAATACAAGTAAGAGCAAAAAATAAACCATGGGAGTACCCCCCCAATGTAAAATTTGAGAGGTTAAATTTTACCCGCCAATCACCGCCAAAAATTTTCCCCAAAAAACATTTTAAAAAAACATAAAAGGACCCCTTTTATATCACACTGTAAATGTAAAGAAGGGACGAATATTCCCAATCCCCTTGCATGTTAAACCCCACTAATTTCAAGTAAACAGTACAGGACAAAGTATAAACCAAAAAACAGTACTTTGAGGCCCACCCAATTTTTCCCCCCAATCACTGCATTTTAACCTCACTAAAACATGTAAAAAACCATACAGGACTGAATACCCCCCTCTGGGAAATGAGAGAATCCTAAAAAAACCCCCCCCAATAACTGGGAACCCCCTCACAAAAACATTTTAAAAGCCCAAACAGAACATGTTTCTGTAAATGTAAAAGGGGCGGCTACCAAAAACCTCCAATCCCCGCATTAACCTCACTAAAACATGGAAAAACCCAAAAAGGAAAATTTTAAATTAAAAACACTGTACTTTTAGAGGGCCCCAAGTAAAACCCCCCAATTTACAGATGTACCCCACTAAAACATTAAAGGGGCATACAAACCCGTAAAACCGCCCCTAAGCTACAAAAACCACCAAAAACACTGCATAAAATTTTTACTAATAAAAAATGTAAAAAGCATAACAGGGCAAAGTAGTACCAAAACTGACTGTAGAAAGGGGGCACAAATTTCCCCCAACACCCGCATGTACCTCCTAATACATGTAAGATTTTGTACAGGCAGGGAAATTTAAATTTAAATAAACGTAAGAGGCGCTACAAAACCAAATAGATCAAATTTCCAAAAACCTTCCCCCAAAAAAAAGCTAAAAACAAGTAAAAAATCAAATAATGGCTGGGAACACGTATTTTTAAAAAAAAACCCCAACATACCATTTCCCAAATAATTCCCTTTGGGACTTTTAAAAAACTTTAGGGGGACCCCCGTATAAATAATTTTCATTTTATAGACCCTTTTTTGGATGTTTAAGGGTCTCATTTCCCTACAATAAAAGTTTTAAACCCCCCCCCCAACAGAAATGCAAGGTTTTTAACCTTTTCAAAATTAACAACTGGAAAGGGTTTCCTTTTCCCTTTTTAATTCACAATTTTAAGGCATCCAAGGTTTTCCCAAAAAAAAATAAAATTTTGATTCATCCCAATCCCCAAAAACAGTTTTTTAATTTTTGGGCCAACAACCCCCCTTTTAAAAAAAGTAAACAGGGTTCCCGGAATTTCGTTGATAAATGCTTTTTTTCCCTTTCATTTAAAAAGGGGTTTTTTCCCTTTCTGGCGTTTTAAAACAACCCGTTTCTTCAAAAACCCCCTTTTCCCCGGCTTCCCAAAATTTCCCATTTCCCCGGAGGCGGTTCAAAACAAATTTACTGACAAATTTCATCTCTACTTTTCCCTTTGGGGAGCTTGTTAGAAGGACCCTTTGGGGATGGCCAAGGGGGTTTTTAAAAAAGCAGGGGCACAAGGCATTAAAGGGTCTAAGGCCTCTTTACAGGAAAGGGATTGGGGCCCCGGGGGCAGCGGCCAACCTTTTCCCCGAAAACCCCCCTCCGGGCCTCCCAACCCCCCAAGCGGGTTTGCGGTGCGGGGCGCTGGGCGTGTTTGCGGCGCTAGAGGGGCGTGGTTTGGGGCGCGGCTTGCGGCGAGGGTTTGCCCCCATGCAAATTAGTAGGCAAGGGGAACACCGCGCCTCAACTTCGCCGACGCCCGCGGCGACACCCACGGCAACACAGCGCGGCCGCCGCGCTGAGGACTCCCTGTCAAGAATTGACAGGAGAGTTCTCAAACTTGCACGGCAAGACCGCGGCTATTAAATATTAACGCGGTTTCCCATAGGAAATCATGTTAATAAACTGGACGCGATTTGGACGTGGTTTTGGCCGCGGAAACCGCATCTGAAACCGCGGCCATAACCGCGGCCAAATCCTTCGTGTGAACAGGGCCTAAAGGGTTAATATATATCAGCAAGAAAGATAAAAAAGCTACTGTGCTGCTGATAAGACACAATAGGGACTGACATCATCATCTAAGTCAGAGCTGCTAAAGCGGAGAGGTAGCCAGCAGCCTAGGAAACCTTCTGTAAAGAAGGAGATAAGAACTGCTCCAACTCTGAAATGAAGTAAAATCAGAAGAACAATGTATTTGATAACAATCTTTATTTACCTTTGCCTACATTTTTTAAGTTAATCAATGTGATTGGAATACCCCTTTAAGGTTATTCTGGAAGCATTTAAGAACCCATGCTGTGATTTGCATGCCCAATCCATGCCTATTTTAATGTAGTGCCACCTAAGGGTCGTAGACATCCAATAAACATCATAAACACCCAGAATTGTCCCTAGTGGACATGGATTTCTCCAGATTTTTAAAATGTTTTGATGATGGTATATAATATAGATGGTGGAATATTCAAAATAATTTAAATTTAAACATTGAAGAACATTTTCAGAAATTGTTCTACAATTCTTGGACACAGTTTCTGACAGACTGCTGAAGTACTGACTATCTTTGCTCTTAAGAAACTCTACCTCTCTGACATGCATTTTTTTAAATATAGTCATGTAACATATTTGAAAATTGACCCTCCAGTTGTTTTTATTAGCATATTAGTACCACTTTTTCTTAACCCTGCCCTACCTCTTTTGAGATGTGTTGCTGCCATCAATTTCTAAATATGTTAATTTTTTTTTCAAATAAAATATAAAAATATCTAACTTTTAACTTACGTGTTCTATGTCCTGCTCTGAATAAAATATGGTTATCAGAGATCTCTAAATCATTGCATTGTTTTTTGTTTTTTTTTTACATTTCACAATCTCCAAACTTTTTGGAATTGGGGTTGTAATGTAACAAGTGGTTTCTCCAAATTTAACATCAATTGAAACTTTTTTTGACTACTGCACAGTAACATTGTTCGTATGGTTGAAAAAAGACACATGTCCATCAAGTTTGACTAAGGGCAGAGAGAAGATGTGGATGAAGGGAGGGATATAGTTAATTTAACAACATTGTTCCCCTCTGTTGATCCAGAGAAATATGAACCCTAAGGGTATGTTCACACGATGTACTGCGGCGCGTACAGTACGCGCTGAAGTACATCGTGTCTTTCGGGAGCTTGTGCCAATACGCGCGCCGGCCCCATTGATATTCAATACTAGTAGCGCGTATTCCCTGCGAATAATTGACATGTCACTTATCATCTTGTCACTCTATGAGAACTATGGATTACTGTAATGCCGTAATGCTGAAATTACGCCGTGTGAACATACCCTAAGACATAAACCAATCTGTCCTAAAACAAAACATTTTTAAGTTCCTTTGATGGTAGGGAGTGTCTACACCCATCAATACCGATATGCCAAAAGGCATACAAAAAGCCCTTTGGAACACTGGTATACATTGAGAAAAGGAAATGTTTAGCTCCTGATTCCAAATGTTAATCAAACTGAATTAACATTCAAAAAATCATACAGTAAACCACATGCATTTAAAAAAAATGCATAAAATGTATATGAATGAGGGTTGGTAATAGTTGGGGTAATGAACATGAAAAAAGAAGGTTAATGCCTCAAGTTAGAGAAGACATCACCTTTGGGTCACCTTTTTACCATTAAAATGTCAACAAAATTGATTCTAAATAGATATACATATAATTGTTGCCATAATATTTCATTCATTGTAATGACATAATAAACAATATTTGGAAGGGTGGGGTTGGGGGTAATCATGAAACCTTTGCACTTGCCCACCAAAGTATTACACGGCCCTGGTTGGGGATAGCACATGTTGCAGAACCTCCCTACTGATGATCTTCAGATAGGATAGGAGTTCCCCGCGGTCTACATGCCTGCTGTCTGTGAGGATAGTGATTGTGTTTGCATGTTGTCTAGTGAGCATAGAATACATTACTTTGTGTACATACATCCGTATATACAGACACTGAGCTTCTTTATACTTGGTGTCCTGCTCTCCTTTCCTGCCAAGCAGAGACTATTGATCATTCATCTGATTTGAACTAGAATTTTAAGAAGAATCTGCATCATTTCATGTCCAAATCCAATTGCAGTCCTCGTCCCATTGATTTAAATAGGAAATCAACATATCAGTGCAGACAAAGTAGATTTTCCTAACATGGCTTAGCCCTATTAAAATGGAACTAATATGCCTTCCATGCAGATTTTAGATGCTGATTCCACATCAGATTTTCTGTTTTTGGAAAGTCTGACATGTGTCTATATAGTAGAAGAGTGAAGAAATCAGGCAATACTTTTTGAGGCTAACTGAGTATATTTGATGGTGAGCTTTCAAGAGTACTAGCTCCATTTTTCAGACATGATGTTATACAAGAACTAAAAATGTACAGACTTTTTATACACAAAAGACATGGACCTTCAAAGAAATTTAGAATCTTTTAAAATAACAAAATGCAATATACAACAGGTCAAGAAATAAACAATCTGGAAACTTGTGAGGTGTGACAGAGGGATCAGTAATTCCTGCTTGTCATCTCTTAGCCATCAGGTCATGATTTGTGGTCCTCACAGTTCACACATAGTTTGACATAGAGCTGGCATGGATATTTAATTCATTTTGCAGAGCTCTTAATTTTTGCATTAATTTAAATTTCCATTCCTTCCTCTCCCGTTGTGTTTTAAAATGTCCCATTAAAACCACAACCTGCAAATCTTCAATACAGTGGTCCTCTCTGGAGAAGTGTGCGGCCACTGGGAGATCAGTTCTGTTGTTGTTAATGGTGAATCTGTGTGATTTCATGTGCTAGCTGAGTCTCTGCCCTGTTTCCCCCACATAGAGGCCTGTGGTGGGACATTGCACACACATAATCAGATACACCACATTGGAAGACCTGCAGGAAAATGTCCCCCTAATTCTGTGCACCTGTTGGGACAGGTACACTGTCAGTGGTGTGGATGTGCCTGCAGGTCTTCACTCTTCTACCACTTTCTATGGCTAACACGGTACAACATTATACTACTATGTGTCTATATAAGAATACGCAACTAATATTTTAGAGAATAATACATTGTACCATTTTTAGTTTGTAATTGTTTCTTTTTAATGTGTATTTGCTATTTTATGTGATAAGTGGTTGCACCAATTTAATGTGATGCATTGTGATAAATTTTAAGTTGAGAATGTATGTCTTCCAATGTTAACTGCAGATTTAACCCCACTGCAGTTCATGTCAGAACAGGAAACCTGATGAAGTGTTCATTTTCAAAACACGAAACGTGTTGTTTATGTTGTTGGAAAAATAAAATAAAAGAAGTAGTCGTGCGGGTTATTGTGCTTGGTAGAAAATACTAATCCCCAGGGTTATCACCGCCTCAACCTTTCTTCAGAAACTACCACGTTGTGGAGGATTTTTTCTCATCGCCCTCAGAGGGATTTAGCCTAGAAACTGCCCTGATTCCACTGTAGCATCCAACCTTGTGTTTGACTCCTTCCAAGAAGTTTTGGAAGCCCCTTCTGGTCTAGTCCTGATGGTGACAGCTCCGCAGCTACGTGGGGACAACCTATTGACCATCCAAGCAGTGCTCACTTCCTCCATCTCTCTCTTTTGGGTTGGCCCTAAAACACTCCGATCCATATGCTCTCTCACAGCCAGTTTTTATCTATTTGTATTCTGATGTATTTACTTTTTAATTATGCACTTTGTGATGTCTTACAGTTTTTAAGTATGGTATATAGAGCACTAAAGATGCACTTGCACCTTGCTTGAGAAAGACTTTTGTTGAAGACAAAGCCTTACTTTGGTTGATAAATCATTAACCTGCTTTTAGAAGTGCCATTTCTCTCTTTATATGCAAAAAGTGGTGAAACCAGGCCAGAGAGTTAGGGGCTTCTTATTTGTAGTGAAGACTTCACTGAATTTATTAAATATCTTTCAGAATTGGGCATGCCAGTAATTCTATAACTCCAACCATCATGGCCATGTGGGGAGGACCCCCTGTTTGTGACTAGCATTCAGGCCTTCCTACGTGCCGCACCATCTGGTTGCTCATGAGCATAAATTTGACCTGTTTTCAGCTGACTGGACGGCTGATGTTTTTTTGGGTCTATAGTCTGGATTTACAAAGAGCTTTAGGTACATGGGGCTGATAACATTTCACCATTGAACTTTGCTATTTCATATTTGTACCACCCATTTCCAGAATTAAATGTTTTTGAAATCCCGACTTTTGTTTTTAGGGTTAATACCCTGTTCTCCTTAAACAAGCCCATGGGCATGCCATACTGATATATTATGGCACACGTCAAGTCTATTTGGAAGGCTCTTCTCTGGATACTAGGACCGAAAAAATTCTAATTCCTTCAAGTTTGTATCTCATCTAAATCTGACCTATTTCTTTAGTACATGTATCTTTGTAGAAAATGTTCTAGATATATTTGGGGTCAGGGATCTTTTTTTATTATTTTAGAGCAGGGTTCTCAAACTGCGGCCCTCCAGCTGTTGGGAAACTACAACTCCCATCATGCCCACTGTTATAGATTATATGAATGCATGGGGGATTTGTATTTTCCCAACAGTGGGGGCGCTTTTGAGACCTCGTTTAGGGGGAGGGGTTTTGTTTTCTTAAGTAACCAAATGTTCATACCTTACAAGTAAAACTCCTGTGTTAAGGGCTAGTAGAAGGGTTCCCATAGGGAGTTACTCCTTGGTAATAAAAAAATTGCCTATATTCAATTTTTAAAAATTTCCCTATGGGAAATTTTTGTGGTTTGGTTGAGCAGGCAACTTCTGAGTCTGTTCAGTTCCAAACTGTCCATTAAAGTTTTCAGGTTGGTGCCTTACTTAAAAAAGGGGATTTCTTTAGTCATTAAGAGTCCTCTTGTACTTTGTTCTTAGGGTTCCGGGGGCAGAAAAATCTGCCCTTGGTGGTTGGGGTTTCTGTAAAAAATTGTACGGAGGAAACCCTGTTCCCACTTGTTTTTCTGTGGTTAAGCTTCCTTTTCTTCTATTTTCCAAAATTTCCCCGTTTCATTATGTTTTTCCCCCAAAAAAAATTACCCCGGGGAATTTACCCACCTTTTGATTTGTTGTTTGGATACTCCCAAATATTTTTTCTTTTTGAGTCGAAGAAATGTTTCTCCGCTTAAACAAAATCTGCAAATCCTCTTCTCCTCGGGAGAAAATTTTTTTTTTTGGGGAGAACAAAGATGGAACCAAATACACCATTTAAATTTAAAGGGGACTTCATAAAAACTACCAGTAAGAACTTTAAAACCAAAATCATTACCAGATTTTTGGCAATTTCATGGTACTATCCCCAAGTGGGGCTTTAATTTTTGGGATTCATGAAAGAATGAGGGGGTCCCCCCATTTCCCCCACTGTTTTTGAACAATAATATACAGCTGCTTTTTGGATTTTCCCAAGCACTGGTAAAAAATATTTTCTATATTGTTGTCGGGGCCCTTTTATAGGGTGTGCCCAAAGCCTACCCCCCTAATAAACCCTTTAAACCCCAATTAGAGAACCCAAAACCCCTTTCATATTATGCCACACCCCTTTACAAAAGCCAAAACCCACTTACCTTTTAACGGTCAAGAAAAAAGCTAATTAAAGGGTTTTTTGCCGCACCCAGCTTTTCTAATGTTGGAAAACCTTTCAGTTTCAGGTAAAAGGAGATCCGGGCCACACTGTCCCCTGCCCTAAACCATTAGACTTCAAAAAATAAAAGCCACACTGCAGCTTAAAGGAATAGTCACCCAACATTTTTTTTTTTTTATCAAATTCCAACCCTAACATTTCTTTTTTTTCACAGTTTTATTTTTGATTGTAGATTTCTTCGTTTGGTCGTTGTATATGTTTTAGATCTATGACGAAATTCTCACCCTAGCAACAAATCAGATTCATTTTCCCAGAATGTCAAGAAATAAGGGGTTTGGTAGGGGGGGGGGAGGGAAACACGGGGGCCCCTTCCCTTCACAGGGAAGGTCTTAGTTAAGGGGAAGGTCTAATAAGATTAATTTGGGGTAGATGGCGGGTGGCTCACAAAGGGGTGCTCTACACAGCCCCTTTTTTGAGGGTGTTTGTTAATGTTTGTGTTTTCTGTAAAAAGGCCGGTGATTAAATTACGTATATTGCGCTTGCAAAAAATCGGGATTTTTTACCCCTGACTTTTGTGCAGTAATGTACAGCATCAAAATTTTTGTGCGCCTGCACAAAAAAAACCCCATTAAAAAAACGCATCAAAAATGCAAGTGGAAAGGCACCCTTAGGTGTTAAGCGTAACCCCTGGGCCTAAGAGGGGCGCCCCAACACCCCCTTATATACCTTATACACATCCAATAGAGCCTTATGATCGACACCTATACAACCATCACATTTACACAAGCTCCATAAAGTTGATACCCCCCCATTATAGATAGACAGCTCCTTATCTGATACCTCCCATTATATGTAGACAGTCCCTATAGTTGTACCTCCCATTATATGATAGACAGCTCCAAAAGTCTGATACCCCCTATGATAAGACAGCTCCATATAGTTGAACCTCCTTTTAGCAGCTCCAATAGTCTATCCTCCCATTAATGATAGACAGCTCCCCTATAGTTGATACCTCCTATGATAAGCGTCCTATAGTTGATCCTCCCATTAGACGCTCCCTAATTGATACCTCCCATTATATATAGAGAGCCCCCCAAAGTCTGATACCTCCTTATAAAAACGCTCCCTATAGTCTGATACCCCCATGTAAGACAGCCCCCCCATTTTAACGTTACCCCCATTAAACAGCTCCATATAGTCTGATACCTCCTATGACAGGGCGTCCATATAGTCTGGCACCTATAACATGTTTCCCTGCCCTTCCCCCCCTCCTCCCACCATTCCTAAAAAACCTCTCACTTAGTTTCCGCCCCCACCCCCACCCCCTTTCACCCGCCTCAGCCCCACTCCCGTTTCACCCCCTCCAGCCCCCAACCACGTTTTCACCTGCCTCCACTCTCCACTCACTTTCACTGCCCCCAAACCCCCCCTCACGTTCCCGTTTCCCCCCTCCCCCCCCCCCCCCCCCCCTTCCCTGCCCCCACTCCCCAGTCACGTTGCACCTGCCCCCACTCCCCAGTCACGTTTCACCTGCCTCCAGTCCCCTCACGTTTCACCTGCCCCCAGCCACGTTTCACCTGCCCCCGCCACATTTCACCTGCCCCCAACCCATTTTTACCTGCCCCAGTCACTTTCACCTGCCCCCCCACATTTCACCGCCCCCCAAAAATTTCACCTGCCCCAGTCACATTTCACCTGCCCCCGCCACATTTCACCTGCCCCAGCCACATTTCACCTGCCCCCCAGTCACATTTTTACCTCCCTCCCAGTTACACCCGCCCCCCCGTTTAATTTTACCTGCCCCCAGTCTATTTCACCCGCCCCAGCCACATTTTTTTTACCCGCCCCCCCAGTCCTTTCACCTGCCCCCCAGAACATTTACCCCCCCCAGTCACATTCCCTTTCCTCCCCCCGTCACATTTACCTCCCCCAGCACATTGATCTGCCTCCCCAGTCAAATTTCACCTGCCCCAGCCACTTTCACCGCCCCTTACATTTCACTGCCCCCCATCACTTTTCACCCGCCTCCCCAGTGACATTTTTACTGCCCCCAGTCCCCTTTCACCTGCCCCCCGTATATTTTCCTTCCCCCCCGTAATTTCACTGCCTCCCAGTTTTATTTTTCCCCGCCCCCAGCCAATTTCACCTGCCCCCATCAACTTTTCACCTGCCCCAGTCATATTTCACCCGCCCCCCGCCAAATTTCCCTGCCCCCGTCCATTTTCCCCCCCCCAGCCACATTTCACCCGCCCCCCTCACATTTCCCCGCCCCCGTCCATTTCCCTGCCTCCCCATCCCCTTTACCTGCCTCCCTGTCACA
This sequence comes from Phyllomedusa bahiana, assembly GCA_025379985.1. Taxonomy (NCBI): domain Eukaryota; kingdom Metazoa; phylum Chordata; class Amphibia; order Anura; family Hylidae; genus Phyllomedusa; species Phyllomedusa bahiana. Next base: position 17,496 of record JAODAL010025092.1, read on the forward strand.
TTTTAAGCCCCAGTCAATTTTACCTGCCCCGCCCCCCTCCCCCTCCCCCCCCCCCTCCTATCACTTACCTGCCTGAAAGAGGGGAGGCCCCGGCTTTTCTCTTCGGCGCCGTCGTCGTGCTGAGGAGGGGATGGGCCGTTTTCTCCCCTCTCCTTTTCCCCCCCCCGGCAGCTTCTGCTCTTCAGTGGCGGGGGCGCGCTGTTGGGGGGAGGGAAAAGGAGGGGCCGCAGCCCCATCCTTCCCCGCAGCACACCCGCCATGAGGAGACAGGCATCATCACGCGCTTTTGATGCTGCCTGTGTGCATTACAACGGAGCGCCGGGAAAGGGGAAAAAAATTTTAGTTTCCCCCCCGGCGCCCCGTTGTCCCCTCCCGCCCGCAAAAAAAAAAAAAAAAAAACCCGCCCCTTCCACCAATGAAAAAGTCATAGGGGGCAACTGCGAACCCCCCTCCCTCCCCCTCCACCGCTCCGACCACTGGGGGTGAGGTGGGGGGGGGTGCCCGGAGGACAATAGAAAAAAAAAAAACTAAAAAAAAACCCCAAAAAATCCCGTGCCGTGCGCCTCCTAACAGGCGCCGCCCTAGGCACGTGCCCACGAGTGCCTAGTGGGAAATACGGCCCTGTCTGTTGTACGTGTCTGGTGGTCTACATAGGTAATATTCTCTACTTGTTGCATTGGGAACATGTTTGCATAGTTCTTTTGTGCCTGAGGAAAATGCAGCTCTGTACAAAGCTAGAAAATAGCTTTATGGACATTTCAATTTGCCCTTTCCATGTAATTTGATTATGGATCAAGACCTACAAATGCACCCTGAGAAACATTCAATGGTGCTCAAGTGGTTTTAGCAATCTTGTTTCTCTGCTGCCTAAACAATAGATATCTTTCTCTTAGTGAACTGCAGGTTTAATGCATTTGGAGTGTATTTTTTAAATTTTTATATTCTCTTATCAGCCTTCCTAACCTTTGTTTTTACCTTGACCAGGGGGGTCGCAGGCAGGTTCATTGGGGGTCGTGCCCCCAATGAAATGCCTTTTCCCCGAATTTCATGCTAGCTGGGGCCCGCCTCACTCTTGAAGTAGCGCCGCATTGTTGGATCTCTTTACCAACCATGCAGACACTGTTCTCAGAGGTCCGCGGCTCCCTGTGATGTGCGCTTGCACAGGCAGCGGGAGGGGTGGGGGAAGGGGTCAGTGAAACTCATCTGGCTGCCGGGCAGGGCTCCCTTTAGGGGGGAGAGAGCAGTCATGTATCAGTGCTCACGTCTTGTTAGGCTGGAGAGGAGGAGAAAGGCTGCAGAAAACCCCGGGGGCTCTGAACTCCTCCTCCCTCACCCCTCCTGCTCCTATGGTACGAACCCGCAGACTGCCATGAGGTATTTACGGGGAGGTTTGGGGGCATTTTTTCATCCTTTATGTACATTCTGGGGGCCAATAAACAATGCAAAACTGAGGATCAGCTCTGTGCTGACCCACAGACGACAATAACTGCATTTTAATTGATAAACCGGGGCACAATAATAGCTAAACCAAGAGCTTTTAATATAACTGAACCTGTCACTCTGTGGTTCACGTGACCACAGAGCGACAGTCCTATTTTAAAAGATCAGCTTTTTGGGGGTTAGCAGTATTTTATGATATTATCTTGTACCCCCTTCTGCATTATTAATACACACACACACCATATATATATTAAATTTAAAAATAATATATATATATATATATATATATATATATATATGGTGTAGTAAGGGTGTACAAAGAAAATATACTATTACTGCTGACCCACAAGCTGATCATTATAACGTAACTGTCAGCTCGTACAATCAAAAGTGTACTGAGGATTGGCCCCCCCTATGCTCCACACTAAATTTTTAAAAGTTAAAAAAAAGTTTTAAAACTAAAAAAAAAATAATAAATATTAAAATTTAAAAACACTCCCCTTTTGTCATTTTAAAAATAAAAAAAAAGTTACACAATTGGTATGCTGCGTGTCTAAAAACCAAACTAATAAAAAAAAATTTCATTTATCCCCTCCGGTTAACCCCCTTAAAAAAAAAAAATATCTAAACCCAAAATTGTATATTTTTTCATTTTGGCCTTAGTATGAAAACTGCAGAAAAATTTGGGGTCGCCCATCACACCAACAACCCACAGCGACCAATTCCCCCCTTACATTTTTTATATGCCTAAAAAAAAATAAGAGCAGCCTGGTTGGTTGCTATGGGCTCGGTTGGTTCTCTGGGCATATATACATACCTCCCGCTATTGGGGACAAATAAACTACAACAGGGGGAAATTTAATCTGCCCCTACCTACGAGGGGGCCCCTATATACCTACTACCAACAAGACTCTATATACCACCTAAAAAGGGCTACATACCCCCTAAAGGGGGACCTATATCCTACCTCGGGGGGTCTAATACACCTCAGTATTAAGGGGGCACCTATAAGGAAAATGACTCCCCTCCCCCAAGCAGGCACCCGGCCTCCTGTCACAGGAAAGCAGTTTTTCTTGGGGATGGGTTCACCATGTTTTTCTGTAAACCCCCATTAGTTGGGAAAGGGAAACATACATAGAAAAACCCCAAACCCCCAGTAGGTAGGTAAGTAACAGGTGCTGGAAAATCTACTACGGCCGGGGCCGGGATTGCGGCACCTGCTAGTCCATGTGGGGGTCATTTTGGCACTGGCCCTATCATTTGATCCCATGGGCATGTCCATGCCCCCAATGGCACTTTTTCGGAGGGTTTTTTTTCAGGCTTTTTTGCGATTTTTTCGACCGCCTGAAAAACCGTCCAAAATAGACCCAAAATTGTTGCTCTAGGGAAAACCCTGCACAGTCCCCACTAAAACGGGTTTTTCCCGCCCACTTTTTTGTCGCCGGGGGACCGGGGGCAAACATTGACGCACAACTTCCGCCGGGTTTTTCCAACAGAATCTGTGCATGTCTGTGGAGGGGGAAGGGCTGTTTTTCCGCTCATCGCGGAGAAAACCGCCCCCCCGGCCGTGGGGACGGCCGCAAAAACCGGACAAATACCGCCGGCAAACCGGGGCCGTATTTTTTCCTGTGCTGTGTGAAAGGCCCCATTATTTAAAATTTTTTTTTTGGGCCTTTTTATTGTAGATTTTTTTTTATAAAAATCAATGTTGGTATATTTTTTCCATTATAGGTTTTTTTGTTTGGAATGTATGACGTGATTTGTAAGGGATTTGTTTCATACATAGATCGTTCCTTTTAAAAAAAATTGCTTTCGACCCCCCTTACACGACGCTGGGGTGATGGACAGGTCTATTGAAAATGTAAAATTTTTGATAGGAAAAATACTTTTTTTTTTATTTAAAATGCATGCTGCAGTTCCAAAGGGCGTACGAAAATGCTGTATGAAAACCCAGCCCGGCAAAAGAACAAGGGCCCAGGGCCCCGGATTTTTAGGACCCAGCAACGCCCCTCCTTTAAAGTATAGTTTTCTTGCCCTGATTTCTCCGTTACTCATGATGCCCCGTTTTCCCTCCCCACTTTTTTGCCTGTCCCTATGGTCTTGTGCCTGATTATGTTTGCTTTGACACAGAGCAGCTGTGGTGAGACCTGGTGGTTTTCCCCGACAAATTCTAGATCTCTGTATATTGAACAACCAGGGACTTCCTAGACTCTATTTCCTGGCATTCCCTTACTAAATTTAAAGCAACCAAAAGATTCTCTACAGCCGCCTGGTAGGCTCTGAAACACTGATTTTACATTTAAAGTAGTCCATGCATTAATTTCAGCAGTTCAGGAGGTGATACAGATAGAAAACCTACAACTGGTGTTCATTACTCCTGACAAAACCTACAAAATGTAGTTTTACTGGGTCCACTTTTAGAAATTCATTAAATTCTCCACAGCACTTACTAAGGTTTTCCTTTTCTTTATTGTATGTCGAATTATATGTTTAGCTAAAAATAATTTCCAGAATATATTTTGGACCTACTTTTAATTCCTGAAAGCGAGAATGCCTGGGACTGCTGGAAAGCTAGATTGCAACAATTTTATGTTCTTTGTATTCTTGAGAAATTGGTATCAAAAAAGGCTTATATAAGATAATTCCTTGTTTTGCTTTGAAGACAGCTTTTCCTATCTGTAGGTACAGTTATTTGCATGTCACAGGATTGTAGCAACACAGTGAAAGTCGCCTAAGCAGGAGTAATGCCTTCTTTATTCAAGACTTTCACTTCTCCTTTTTAAACAAGCAGACTATAGTGTCTTCTCTCTTTCTTATTTGAAAACATGAATTGTATTTCTGTAATTTACCCATTGTAAATTCTGCTACATTTACTAAAGAGGAAATAAGATTGTTTCATGTAAAACTGTTCTTTTGCAATTCCATAAATGTTATAGTTTTATCTTTCAGACTGCTCTAGCCCTATAAACCTTACAAACACCTTTTCATCTCTTGTTTCTTGCTGGAGTAGTGAGAGTCGCTTCTATTGCAACCAAAGCTTGTATTTTTGAGACCAGATGTTTCTCCTCTCTACAGCAGGGTCTCCTGTCTTGTGGAAGTGCATTTGACTACAAAGTATGCTCAGACTTACTTGAAAGTATTAAAAAAAGCTCTGCACTTAAGAGGTAGTCTATTCCATCAAAGCAAACTTTGTTCATACTGTATGCCGTATTAGTGATTTTCAGGTTCCCTTTAACAAGCATCAGCAGTTTCGTTCCCCTTATCTGAATGACTATTGTACAAAACATGTTTCTTTTACTCATTTATATAGTGTTGTTACATTCCACAGCGCTGTAAAGAGATTGTCATTATACACATTGGTTACTGTCGCCATTGGTGATCACAGTCTACTTATCAGTATGTTTTTTTTAGCATGGAGGAAACTGAAGTACCCAGAAGAAACCCACACACAAACTATTTGCAGATGTTTTCCTTGATGGGATTTTAACCCAAGACCCCAGTACTGCAAGGTCTTAGTGCTAACCACTGAGCCACCATGCTACCTGTTCAATCACTATTCAAATGTCCTAAAATGCAAATCAAACGTAAACCCTGGGAGCTATATGTCTCCACATAAGCCCTTCCCATAGGCTTCAATACATCTTCAAAAATTGTGGCAGACACTATACCAAACTTACTCTATTTATTAAATATGTGTTATGTTCATTTTCTTGTAGCCAACATCCAACATTAAAACAGCAATAGAAAAAATAGCTCCGGTATACTTAGGTATTGACAGTCAGTCCATAACCTTTTCTCATGTATGTGGCTCCAATAGCGGATAGAAGGGAGACGCTGAATTGGTTATGCACATTTGACATTCAATCACTATACACTAATATACCGTACAGTGAAGGTCGAGAAGTTGTTAGGGATACCCTTAGTGAAGATGCATCTTTTGCTTTTCTTAATTTTTAAAGTTGTTGTTTGATGTAGTGTTGACAAAAAAGATTTTTAGGTTTGGAAAAGACTTGTACTTGCAGCTACAGGGGACCTCGATGGGGTCCCCTGTGGCACCAAGTTATGCAAATCTTTTTGTCACCATGCTGGAAAATATATTTTTCCTTCTAGATTTCAAGAAAATATCGTCCTACGGCTACGTTATGTGGATGATGAGTTTCTCTTATGGAAAGGGTCCGAGGATGTACTTCATGATTTTTTGTAATATATTAATAGTCTCCATAATCTCATTAAATTTACAATGGAAAAGGATCAACATTCCATAGAATATTTAGAAATACAGGTTGTAAGAAATAATAACAAACTAGAAACATCTTTATACTCAAAAAATATAGACCGTAACAATCTGTTACACTGTCAAAGCTGTCATGCCCCTGAGGTCTTCAAAGGAATTCCCAGGGGTCAATTTATGCGAGCTAAACGTATTTGTTCTAATGAGGAGTCGTACAAAATGAATGCCGAAAAAATTATTAAAAAAATTATGGTACGTGGTTATAATGAGACCGAATTAGTAAAAACAGCAATTAATGGATAGAAAAGGACTTTTGTATCAGAAGTAAAAACAGAGACAGGATAGGATCATGTTTACATCAGTGTATGACTCATATGCTAATATTATTAAAAGATCCATAATGAAGCATTGGCATGCATTAAGTAGTGACACTACACATGGTTCGTTGTTTAAAAATCCTCCATTGTGTGTGTTTAAAAAGGGACGCACAATAGGTGAGCAAATTACATCTTTTGATATTAAAAGACGTATTGATACTGTTAGGACTGGCACATTTCCATGCCTTACTTGTTTAAACTGCACTTCGATAATTAAGGGATCTTTAATACAACATCCATTAAAAGGTACTGAGATTAAGATTAAAGTTTTTTTCACGTATTATACCACACAGGTTGTATATTTAATCAAATGCCCGTGCGGTAAGGTTTACATTGGTCAGACGAGCAGGGCGATAACGCTCTGCTATTCGTCTGTTTAAATATAAAAGCAAAGAGGAAACTGATACTAAAAAGAATTTTGGCGAGACAACAGTGGCTCGTCACTTTGCAGAGGCGAAACATGGAGTAGCAGAACTTCGTTGGTGCATTTTAGAGCATGTTGATTGTTATGGCAGCGAATTGGTTAAGAAGCGGTTACTGCAATGTGAAACATTTCTGATTAGGAAATTGCAGTCATTATTCCTGATGGGTTTAAATGAGAATATTAATTTGAAAGTTTTTCTGTAATGTACAAGTTTCTGTATTTGGTCATGTTAAGGTAGTTTGTAGTGTTTTGTGAATTGTATAATATATATGTTAAACGTGTTTTAAGGTATATAAAGGCTATTAACAACCTATTGCACATGCTTGAGGAAGAAGGAGTTTTCCTTTGAAACATCGCACAGGTGTGCAATACGCCCGCTGTTCAGCGTCTCCCAGCTATCCGCTATTGGAGCCACATGCATGCGAAAAGATTATGGACTGACCGTCAATACTTAAGTATATCGGAGCTATTTTTTCTATTACTGTTTTAATGTTAGATGTTGTCTACAAAAAAAGGACGTAACACATATTTAATAAATAGAATAGGTTTCACATAGTATAGACAAATATCGTAATGCCGCCAACAGACTTTCAATCATTCCATTAACGTGTTATAAACTTCTTCTTTAATAGACGATCATGCTATGAGATCAATATATTAAATGATATACTATTAAGTATCGCAGAATTTTAAAAGAAAAACCTGTAATCCAGTCCTTTAGGATCTCCAGCGACCGGCATAGAAGCCGACTTCACGTGCATCCGTGCATTCGTGTGGGCTGGACTCTATGCTGTGATGAGGCCTACAGCTGACTGTGACGTCTCTTGCCTTGCAGTCGGCTTCTATGCCGGTCGCTGGAGATCCTAAAGGACTGGATTACAGGTTTTTCTTTTAAAATTCTGCGATACTTAATAGTATATCATTTAATATATTGATCTCATAGCATGATCGTCTATTAAAGAAGAAGTTTATAACACGTTAATGGAATGATTGAAAGTCTGTTGGCGGCATTACGATATTTGTCTATGCAATGTTTAGCAGGTGGGGTCCTGCTCATGCCGTAACAACCTGTAACCAAAAGGTGCCGAAATATATTGCATTTGAGATAGGTTTGACATAGTATCTGCCACCATGCTACCTTCCACTCCAATGTGTATTGCCAAGAATTGTAGTTTTCACAATAATGAACTATGAGTTTGATTTTCCAGTCACTTTAATGTCAGGATAGTAGCATTAGGCTAGTAGACAAAACTACATTTTCCCTGCAGCATCAGAAAAGTCCAGCTAACTATGGTTTCCCCTAGCAAAAAACCAGCTGTTTGCTAGGGGATCTCTTATATTTAAAGGGAAAGTTTATCATTAAGGAACCTTTTAATATGAAAATGATTCATGAGCTTTATCTTGTGAAAGTTCAAGTTTCTTTAACAAATATGCCCACCTCACCTATTCTTTGACCAACATACAGTTTGCAAACTTTAAAACTTCAAACATAACAATATAGATATATTCTGGATACATAAATTAAAAAGATCTTAACACAGTATCTACCAACACACAATATAACAATATAACACAAGAGCGATCTTTTATATCTGTTGTCAATATATCACCCAGTTTCATATTTTACTTTATGCAATCCTTTTTCGTTCAACTATTCAGAAAATAAGGTCTTGGGCACCTATTGTGGATACAGGACATGTATTATCCTTAAAGGGGTTGTCTCACTACATTGATTCATCTTACCTCAGTCCTGTTTTCTTGGTTTTATTTTTAATTCAGGGGTATGTTTAGTGGCTTCTACTAGGCTGCAGTAGAAGCCAGGTCTGCTGCTATAGCAATCAGTGCTATATCATGAGAGATTGAACAGGTCTGTAGCTATAGCGACCTAAGGAGCTGATGCAGCCCATAGAAGAGGGGATATCTCAGAATAGGTAGGACACTGTTAATGGACATATATTACAAAGGGACTTGTTTTAGCAAGATCTTTAACATAAAAAGCAATCCTTGTAGTGAGACAACCCCTTTAAATATATACAGCTAACATTGTTGGGTTCAGACAGCTTTACTCCACTGTGTATGGCCAAGTAGTGTAGTTTTTACAGTAACAAACTATAAATTAGATTATTCATGTCAGAGTACAGCATGAGACCAGGAGAATTAAGGAGACTTTCCATAAATAGATATACACTTATTAAAGGGACAATACCATCAAAATGTTTAAATTTACATACTGACAAGCAATATGCGACTATTACATGGATTTTAATTGGGTGGTCTTTTTTTAAATTTATTTTAAGTTTCCCTATGTACATTATTCTATCTGACTTCCCTTCTGTGAGCTCTGATAGCTCAGCAGTAAGAAGATTACTTAATGGCTCTTTCTGGTCGGCTCTGGTCTGAGAAGTGTATATATTATCAGCAATAACCTGATAATTGTGAAGACAACCCTTTCCCTAGTGCAGAAAAAGATGACCCTATTTTCCTCTCTTGTATTGCTCATGGTCTAGTAATAATCTTCTCTATCCCTTTTGAGAGAACAACAGAATAATCATACAGCAGCTGAAGTAAAAATGAGATTAGTCTGCACTGCAATACAAAATTTTTCTCTCACAGCTAAAGGGGGGCAACATTTGTATGTAATTTTTAATTGCACAGGACTGCCTAAATAAAAAAAATATATATTTCCAGGAATATTTTTTTTAACAAAAATACTATCTTTAAGATCAGTACACTTAGTATACAGCATGTTAAACATGCTAAGGTCTAATGACAGGAACAGTTTTGTAACATGCCATTAGGTTAACCCTAAGGGGCCGTTCACACGGCTTATTTCGGGCACGGATTCCAGCCATATTGCGCGCTGTACTGCGCTGCAATACGGTTGGAATCCATCCCAGGCATTACGGTAATCCACAGTTCTCATAGAGAACTATGGATTCCATCTCTCCTCCCCACTCGCACAATACGCCGGGCGGGGAGAAAGTGACATGTTCATTATCCCGGCGGGATACGCGCCGTGGATAATGGCTGTCTATGGGGCCGGCGAGCTGCCGTCCCCGCCCCGCCCTGTACTCAAGCCGTAAGTGCGGACGAAATCCGTCCCGCAATTACGACTTGAATAAGCCGTGTGAACCGGCCCTAAGGTTTACAATTCTTTATTACTTGTTTTGATTTTGCCGATCTTGGTTTAGATCGTTAATGCACAAGTTGCGGCCATATGTGACCACATGCAGCCTGCAATGCAATTCTGAGCGCCCACCAGGCGTTTGGTCACAGACATGCTTGTCTATGTCTGGTAGCTGCTCATAAGTTTTTTCCATATCAGAGAGAAGATAAATATCACAAAGCATGAGAGCAGGGATGGCTAGGTACTAATGGTGGGTCTTTTGGTGGGTACCAGAATGGGGGTCTTTTGAACTATTTGTGGCTCTCAAGGATAGAATAGATGAGTTGGAGAGGTATTGTATTGCTCATGGTCTATATGAGTGCATGGTCTGTATGAGTGCAGCTATCTTTATTGTAGTTAATGGGAGAGAATGAGAAACAATGAAGGGAGTCACATATGTGTATGATTTCTTGTAGATTGTGAACAGGGACGAAGAAAACCCAAAAGGTGGGAGTCCTAAAAATGTAACTGGTACCTACTAGACATTTATGGCACACACTATTGATATTTTATAAACGTCTCAGTGGGAAACAACCCTTTAGGTTTTATTGTGATCCCCAAGAGTGGTTTAAGGTGTCAAAATATACAATAAAGACCCCAATGGGCTGCGGTGCTTACCACACTTGGTGTATGGAAGTCCTTAGTGCTGTGTTGCATGGAAGGTGCTTGAAAAAAGATGCAGGCCTAGCAGCCGACTGGTAATTTCAAATGACATGAAGTGATGTCCTTCTTTAGCTGTGAGAGAGAACTTTTGTATCACAGCATAGACTAATCTCATTTTTTACTTCAGCTACTACTTATCTCCACTTAGTCTCATTACAAATAGTAGGAAATGACATAATGATTGTTCTGTTGTTCTCTCAACAGGGACAGATAGGGGTATCCAATAGAGATAAAAAGAGCCTTTCTTTTTCTTATAAAAATACAATAAAATCAACAACGTGCTCCGTCTAGGCGTTTCAGACAAGAGCCTGGTCCTTGTTCACAGCACATGGTGATTTAATGTGCCCAGAGAAGGTTGTGCACCACTGCTTTAGATTATGTATATTGCAATTTATTAAATGTGTTGTTACATTAAGTGAATCTTGTTAGACTATACTACGATCAACCATAACATTAAAACCACCTGCCTAATATTGTATATTCCATGGCTACACAGTCAAATACACAGCAAGCTGCAATTCATGAGATGTGAAGACATCTTTCTAGTATAACATTTAAGTGAACCTGTCACAGGGGCGTCGCTAGGCTGTTTTATTCGGGGCTCGGGCCCCGAATAAAACCCCCAGTGCCCCGAGTCTCCCGGGCTCCAGGCCTCTGCGCTGGACCTGGAGCACCGACTGGCTCTTCAGCTGCATGTGCGTCCGCTGGACGCACACACAGCTGAGGGCTTCTGCGGGGCAGAGAGCGAGCGCTCCCTGCCCCGCAGACAGTGTCGGACCCGCAGGTCCTACACCGCGAGGCTGCCGGGTCCTCACAGCGCTGAGGACCCGCCGCGGCCCCGTGCGCCTCAGCCGGCAGCGTCGCGATGACATCACATCATCGCGACGCTGCCTGTCCTCGGGCGCACAGCGCGTCATAGGCCGTGCGCCCGAGGAGCTGCCGGAGGAGCGCGGGCTGAAGAGGACGGAGCGCGCTCGCCGGGGATGCTAAGGTGAGTATTAATGTTGTTATTTTTATAGCGTTTACCTGCCTCAGTGCCCCTATATACTGCCTGTGCCCCTATAATGCCTGCCTGTGGCCCCCATATCCCTGCCTGTGCCCCTATAATGCCTGCCTGTGCCCCCATATGCTGCCTGTGCCCTTTTATACCTGCCTGTGGCCCCCATATACTGCCTGTGACCCCCATATACTGCCTGTGCCCCCCATTTACTGCCTGTGGCCCCCATATCCCTGCCTGTGGCCCCCATATCCCTGCCTGTGCCCCTATATACCTGCCTGTGCCCCCATATACCTGCCTGTGCCCCCATATACCTGCCTGTGGCCCCCATATACTGCCTCATTGCCCCCATATACTGCCTCAGTGCCCTTATATACCTGCTTGTGGCCCCCATATACTGCCTCAGTGCCCCCATATACTGCCTCAATGACCCTATATACCTGCCTGTGGCCCCATATACTGCCTGTGCCCCCTATATACTGCCTTTGGCCCCATATACCTGCCTGTGGCCCCTATATACTGCCTCAGTGCCCCCATATACTGCCTGTGGCCCCATATACTGCCTGTGCCCCCCTATACCTGCCTGTGCCCCCCTATACCTGCCTGTGGCCCCTATATACTGCCTCAGTGCCCCTATATACCTGCCTCAGTGCTCTTATATACCTGCCTCAGTGCTCCTATATACTGCCTCAGTGCCCCTATATTCTGCCTCAGTGCCCCCATATACTGCCTGTGGCCCCCATATACCTGCCTGTGGCCCCCATATACCTGCCTGTGGCCCCATATACCTGCCTGTGGCCCCATATACTGCTTCAGTGCCCCTATATACCTAACTGAGGGGACTGCTATACCTAAAATTAAGGAGTTGCTGGAAATGTGAGGATTCTAAGATATTTGTGTCCAAATCCTCAGGGACGAGTATTGGCCGGGAGCAATCAGCATGAAGGTGTGAACCGGATGGAGAAGAAAAGGGAAAGTGAACGACGCTGATCAGAAAAGACGTCTCCGGTGAGTTACTAAATGTAACAGCAGGGTAATCACTTATATGTCTGCAGAGTCTACATACAACTAGTATCTACCACTATATGGCCCCTGTATGGCGGTGGTATATGTAATCAGAGCCTGTGTACAGCTGGTAGTCACATGTGGGGGTCGCGTTCGGTCAGGGTCTGGCAGGATTATTTGAGCCTTAAAGGAGTTGTCTCCCCACAGGGTTTCAAAGAATGCATGAAAGAAATTCTCTGTCACTTCCTGGTTCAGACTAATTTGCATAAGCTCCATGCTTGTACAGCTCCGTTGTGCTTTCAGATGCTAATTAGATTAGATTAGCTTCTCAAACTACTCACAGGACTTCTTATCTGATCCCCAAAACAAAAGCCCTAATTACAGAGCTGTTTACTTGAGATAAATCAAGCTTTTTACTGTCTGGCAGCACAGGACACTGACTGACACTGCTGACTTGTGTGATGACTCTCTCTCTGTTATCTCATTGAACAAACAGCCCAGGGAGATTTGTTTACAGGTCGGTTACTGAGGGAACTGAAATAGCCACAGAGGTAATAAATTCACTTGTATCTCTTTAGGGAAAACAGAGGAACAATGCAATATAGTTGGAAAATGTCTTTATTTTGTGTTCCCTACAATTTGAAAGCTATTCTTTGTAGCGAGACAACCCCTTTAAGTAGTAATAGTTTTGGGTCTTGGTTTTGTAGGAGTGTTTTTAGTCACAATCACTTGTCTGGTAGATTTGCTCCATGTATCGGTGGATTATTTGGTGACTGTTTAGGGGTATTGTCATATGAAGGTGAGAAGTTCTGAAAAAGTAAATTTGTCATTGGTGATTTTTACTGTACAGTGACTGCTGAGGAGATGGACGGGATCTGTGTGGGATGTGCAGAAAATTAGTGACAGGAACAGAAGGTTTTTCTCTGTAAAAAAACATCCGCAGTTCACAATGAGGCGGGAAAAACACAAAGGGCCCAAGCCCCGGATGTTTTAGGACCCTAGCAACGCCCCTGACCTGACCTGCTACTCTAACTGAGGTTAGGATATGACAGAGGGAGGGAAGCTGAGCTCTTTGATATACAGTATAGGTTTATATGATTTGGAGCAGGATTTCTGAGTAAAAAGCAAAGGACTTCTTAAGAGACAGTGGAAGTCCTGCTTACCTCACCCACATACAGTGATTGACAGTTTTACGTGTATTAGTGTGTGTACAGAGCAAACTGTCAGTCACTGTATGTGGGCTTTCACTTTTTTTAGGAATCCTATCCTGATTTACTTTGCTTTTTACTTTTACTTAGAAATTCAGCCTCAAATCAAAAACGCATACTACAGAGCTCAGCTTCTCTCTCTATATCATCCTGCTCTTAAATAGGGCAGCATTTGTACTACAGTAGCTTTTCTGTGCAACTAAAGTACTCGGGATAGCCTTTGCTCACCATGCGCAATAATAAGCCTTGGGTACATATAATCCTCTCGCCAGTTCCAAGGATGGTTCTTCCTAGGGCTACTTTTAGTAGATGCTAACTACTGCATACTGAGATCACCTCACGAGAACTGCCATTTTGTAGATTCTCTGACCCAGTCTTCTAGCTATCACAATTTGACCTTTGTTAGAGTTTCTCAGATCGCTTTAACATTTGCCCATTTTTCCTGATTCCAACACATCAGCTTTTAGAACTATCTGTTCACTTGTTGTCTTATATATGCCACCTCTTAAAAAGTGCCATAGTCACAAGATATTTAAAGGGGTTGTCTCACTACATTGATTCATCTTACCTCAGTCCTGTTTTCTCGGTTTCATTTTGAATTCAGGGGTGTGTTTAGTGGCTTTTACTAGGCTGCAGTAGAAGCCAGGTCTGTAGCTATAGCAACCAGTGCTGGCAGCCTATCATGAGAGATTGAACAGGTCTGTAGCTATAGCGACCACAGGAGCTGGTGCAGCCCATACAAGGGAGGAAATCTCAGAATAGGTAGAACACTGTTAATGGACATATATTGCAAAGTGACTTGTTTTTGCAAGATCTTTAACATAAAAAGCATTCCTTGTAGCGAGACAACCCCTTTAATGTTATTTATTTTATTTTTAATACTGTGATCGGTGTAGGTACAAATTTAAACATTATTTTATATTTATGCATAAAAAGTGAGTCAGTTTATCCATACAGTCTATTTCTTTTCTTTTACTGACCCTGAGTTACAGCGGTCAGTATAGACGATAACCCCAATGCTGCATTCATAATATGTAGACTTCAGAGAGGAAATCAGACAACATTCTTTGCTAGCTAAAGTTTTTTTTCACACTGTATCTTACAGTGTCAGCTGGAGACATACATAAGGGTTGTCTCTGAAACATAGCTCCAAAGCATACTTATAACAGATCCCACTTATTTACATCCCTAATACATTGGGTCCCGGGTAATAAAAAAAAGTATACCATCCAGTATATATATGGGGAGATGGTTGCGCTTGTGTAATTCCCCCTTTTCATTTCTGTGGAAGTTCCAAATATACTCAAGCTTTGCGCTACTCCCATAGAAAGGAACAGAGAGAACTGCGCAAGCTTAGCCATCTCCTCATTCCCTGGGACCTGCTCGTAGTGAGCTACAAACTGGCCCCAGAGAGGGTTTTAAAAAGGGGGAAAACCCCTTCATCATTGCACGGCTCGCAATGCATATGTTTGATATATCTATAGATGCATATTTACCAACAAAGGCCAAAGTAATATAATTTTGGTCTCAATTTAGCCAATATCTGTCAAGGTGTGCTGTGTGGAATTGCACAGCAAGATGCACCATTCCATAGAGCTGGATACAGTTATCAAAACTAACTCTATACTGGGTGGTGAACTTTTTTTTTTTACATGGGACCCTATGCATGAGGGATGCAACTAAGTGGCATATGTCATAAATATGCTTTGGAGCTATGTTTCGTAGATAACACTGATGTATATCTCCAATGGACACTGTAAGACACAGAGTGAGAAAAAAAAACTTGCTAGCTAGCAAAGAATGTTGTCTGATTTCACTCTAAAGTCTACAAATTATGAACGCAGCTTTAGGGTATGATCCAAGCTGTATCTCTGTACAAGATGTAAAGATCCCTTCAATAAAGCCTAAAGTTTTACACACAGCTTGTTCTGGAAATTTGTGTTTTGGAAATGATGGTCTTTACTCCAGGCATTGGGTAATGCACAATGCCTGGTGTAAAGACCATCATTTGATATAGGAAAAACTTATTCTGTGAGCAGCCATCTTGCCTGAGCTACTTTTAACAGCATTTAGAGAGATGTTTTACAGCAGCTTCATGGACATAGGAGCCTGTGAACAGGAGCAGACTCATTGATTTCTATAGGAGAGTTTTCTAGGCATGATATGTGACCTGGGAATAAATCACTGTGCTGGGAGACAGAGAGGGATAGCTGTGATCTCCAATTGTGAATGGTGGATCCTGTGTTATCTGTACACATTGGTGTCACCTTTCAGTGTAATCTTGCCTGTGCTGATAATGAGGAGACTGTTGAAAAGCCTTCTCTACAGAACAGGAAGTGTCAGACTATAGTGTCCAAAGTTAAAACTGCAGGGTTTCAGGATTTTTTTTGATAAATAATGATACTGAAATAAAAAATGTAAAAGAAACACAACCAAAAATTATTTCTGATGACACATTCACTCTAAGTACATTGGGCCTCTGACAAGGCTTGTACACTTATTTAGTGTACTACCTTGGTGTCGCTCTTATCACTTTTATCATTAGACATCCTTCAGAAACTTATTACCTGTATTTTAAGCCCATGTGAGGTTTTTTCTTTTCGGTTTTGGAAAGTACACCTTTGCTATGACTGGACAACCAGCATTTTCTTTTGACAATAAAATCTCTTGAAATACAAATGTATCTGTTAACAAGCTTGTTGACTGTTTTCAACAACATCAATTATGAAATACAGGCTGTAACATAGAACCAAGAGAAGATAAGTAATGTAATATACTTAAGAGGCTACTTGGGAAATCAAGTTGTCATGTAGATTAACTGTATAAATAAACTGTTGAATGGTATTCAAAGGTGAACATATGCTATATATATTTGTATAATATATCCTGACGAATGAACCTTGTTGTTTACATGGACAACATGTGTCTCCTCCAAATACGTAATACACATACGTGTACGTTATGGCCTCGTTAACTGATACTTAGATATTGTCTAGTAAATACTTTTTCAGGCTTGGAAAGAACATAGCTGGAATATGAGTAGATCATGCTATGTACACACTGTATAAATGCAAACTGTATAGAATTAAGGATATATAAAAATATAGCCATGCAAATGTCAAGGGATTTGACAATAGGAAAAACCATTAATGCTCTTGCAAACTGATTAGGGATTATCTCAGTATAATACACCCATTTTAAGTCCTGCCTTGATACTTCAGCCCAGGTAATTAGATCCTGACAAGATAACTTCGAGTCCATACTAAAGTCACACCACAAGAGTACAGAGGTCAATCACTGGCATTGGACATACAATGGCCCAAAGCTTTACACATACTTGAGGACTTTTCAGATCACATAGTTTAGTAACTACTACATTATGCTATATGATCCAAGAGTTGGTCAGTTTGGCCTCCCAGAGTACCAGAAGATCCTTTGGACTGCTCAAGCTCTAACTCAGTATTGTAGCCTTAATATATGAGGGCCCCAAAAGTCTAGCAGAAGACAACCTCATTTGAAGCTGACTTTGGAACCAATCATTAGATATTCTATTTAACCCTGTATGTGTAATGGAGTTAGGGATGGACTTGCAGAAAGGACTTAAAAGTTGACCCATGCACCTATATAGAAAGAGGATGGGTCCTGTGATGACTCACTCTTTTCTGGACACCAGTTTGGACCATCCTGGGGTTGCTTACCTTTGGAATCGCCGCTTTTGGTAAGCAGGCTGGCACTCCAATATATGTCACACTGACACCAGGATTCTCTTTCTGGCTTCAGCCAGCTTTATTTACTCTTCAGTCAAGGTCAGTACAGATACAACCAAAAACATAAACTAAATCCTCGGCCGTCTGGCCATTAGCTATACATAAAATGAGTCCTTTACTAACTGTGGACTACTGCCAGCTCCACAAACACGTTTACCAGCCTTTACTCGATCCGGCTTCCTGAAGGCAGCCACCTGCTTGCCTCAAGATTGGGGGTAAGAGCCTTCCTCATTAGCTCCACTGTCGCTCCACTTGCACATAGCAAACCACACCCCTGATTACCTGGAGCAGCAGGCTTTTATAGGTCTCCAGGGCTGTGCCAAAATCCTGTCCTGGAACACGGGGAGTAGACACCCACCCAACATGTTATCTACTCCCGATAAGAGCCGACCCAGAAATAGTTATAGATGGCTGCCAACCGCATACTGTGACTGACAGCATAAATGGATGGTTCTTATCCCACCAAGGCCAGGTACCCTTGGTGGCGTGTTGCTTGTGGATCTTCTGTATAGCTCCACTCAGTGGCAGAAACATGCGACTGCCTGCAGCCGCTCAGCCACAGTCCTTGGAAAAATTTCCTCTGCTGGGTCCAAAGAATTCCAGTCGAACATTACTTTAAAGGGGTTTTGCCAGGAGGAGCCTTATCTGCTAAGAAGCTAATGTAAACAAATCACGGAGCTGAGAGAGAGAGAGACGCACACAGCCAGAGCACAAAGCTGCATAAGGGATCGTGTGACATGTTCACTGAAATAATCAAACTGCAACTTGTGGATTCTGTATACAAAAGACAACAGTTTTTCTCCTCAGCAGCTTGAAAGCTCCTTCATGTTCTCTCTCATCAGATAAAGCAGGATCTAATCACACTACAACTAGTTTATTTCTGTATACAAAAGAAAACATATTGCCGGGGCCTTGAAAACTTCTGCAGCTCAGTCTCATCAGATAAGAAGCTCTCTCTGCGCAAGCCCGTCCAGCAGCTCTTGTCAGGCCGTATCTAATACAAACTTTGAAGTAACCAAGGGCAGGTAAGGCAGCCTGTAGCTCTCTCAGACTGCAAAAGTGATTAAAAACCCATTTTGGAGGATCCCACGTCAACATTACATCGTGGCAAAACCCTTTTGAGGGCATTTCTTTCATGCAGTATAAGAGGCAGTCTGCAAATATTGCTCTCCACTTGCAGAATGTGTCTTTTTTTTTTTATAAAAAGCAGTTAAAATATTTGAAGGAACCTGTTTTAAAGTCCCCTACAGATGGACCATATAAGGTACTTTTCACAACAAATTTATGGGCTATCTCAGTTTTATATTTCTGGATAGGAAAGCAATGTATCCAAATGTCTTGTGGGATTTATAAACAGGTTCCAAATATATGCCATAAACAGTGTCAACAACCCCCCCATGCCCTGAACTTGATGTGAATGAGCCTTAAGGTGGTAAGGGCTGCCTTGTCACCACCCTGGACAAAAGTATCCTGACAGGCTTTATTTATGAAATACATGACCCTATGGCTGTTTTTGCATCATAGAGGTCTATGTTTGAGTCTGTAGAACAATGGGGGTGTCCAGGTGTTGCAGCTGCTATAAAACCATCCTCTGCCCAGCTCCTACTTTGCATATATTGCAGTTTATTTTCACTAAAACTGGAACTGGATCCAATAAAGAGAACCATAAAGCTTTCATTTATAAATCTTCTCCCTTTAGTAAAACAAAAAGACTACAATAAAATGCAAACTGTAGACTATTGTTGCTTTTTTGACATAGCTGTTGATTGTTCCCATGAGCAGACACTTTCTGGGAATCATTACTGAATACTGACACTCATTTCTTCAATCTGTTTTCAGAATAAAGTGTTTAGCTCTGGATGCAGGTAATGACATCCTCTTGATTTATTATGAGGCCAGACATGTGAGTAAACTGTTATTTTTCCAGATCCCCACTATGCTCATTTTCTTTAAGGCTGAAGACTAATAGCATAGCAATTACAGCATGTTTTTTTTTTTGTAATTAAGGGAAATATTTCACATAACTAAGAACTCATATAAATACAAGGTGTATACCTCAATGGCTACAAAAAATGGGTTATATGTATTTCTATGTCGCTTTATGCTGGTGACTGCTTCGGTAACCGCAGTCTAACTGGCCCTTTAAGCATAGGGCCATACAGTGGGGAAATATACAGCTCTGCTATTGTTCTACCTGATGAACTCACAGAGTAAAGCAGTCTTTTAGAGGAATCTCATTCACAATATTATCCTGCTTGTGTTCTTTTGCTGCTATTAAATAGGTGATCTCTCTGGTTACAAAAAACTAACTTAATATATGATTAAACACAACAGCTATATGATATATTTTAATGGTAGATAGATACATTATAATAGTTGATGGTATTTAGACATCACATGGCATATGTAATTTAATATTCAATTTAAACAATAAGTAATTTAAATGCAACGAGGTATTGGCACTAGAAGGTATCATTTTCAATTATCTTAAAACTTATTTTATAGTTGTAATTTCTTTAATATCTGTAAAAAAAAAAACACCCAGAATGAAACAATCCCGTTCTTTGTCCAGCATCAGATACTGCAGTGCCTGTCCATGCTTAAACATCCCCTTTGCTGACCATTAGAGGGTTATTCCACTTTGTGGATGCTATGTACCACTGTACCGAGCTGCAGACAACTCCCAACCTTCCTCTCTACTGCCTCTCCCATTGAATCAGCTGTGCCTTACATAGAGCAAATCCATTATCCAGCATCACTAGAGGCAGCAAAGTCTGTAAGGAGGGGTTGAAGCACAGTGCGGTAGGAGAAGTGAAGGAGAGAAAAATGGAGGGAAAAGGCAGAGGAAAAGAAACAGAAAGAAAAAGGCTGAGGGTTAAAAATGGAGAAGACTGAGCACAATTTTGGTGTTAAGCTGGACTCACATGTAATGACATGACATGACAAACATGAATACATACATTGATATTTCATATCATATTTTACCCTATAGACATTTTCAAGATAAAATATGCATACAACCAAAAGTACATCAATATAAAATGCATATTCTACAAATATACTTTGAACCTGCACTGGGCAAGCATGTTCAATGCACACTTCTCATAATACACAGACAGATGTGGGCAGATCCGTGTAAAGAATCCCCTGGTCTTTCATACAAATTTTCAAAGGCAGATATAAACCGGAATGAATGACCTTACTGACAGATAAGCCTACATTATATATACCATGCACTATATTTATCATGACAGCACACCTCTATAGTAGAACATCTCTGTTATCACCTAAATCTCAAAATCCCATGCATATGTAAGTTCTAAAATATTATAATATTCACCTTGCAGATACAATGAATGCACCACAGGTTTTATATTCATATAGGTAGATAGATGGATGGATAGATAGATGGATAGATGGATGGATAGATAGATAGATAGATAGATAGATAGATAGATAGATAGATAGATAGACAGACAGATAGACGGATAGATGGATGGATAGATAGATAGGTAGACAGACAGACAGATAGACGGATAGATGGATGGATGGATGGAGAGATAGATAGGAGATGATAGATGTATAGATAGATAGATAGATAGATAGATAGATAGATAGATAGATAGATAGATAGATAGATGGATAGATAGATAGATGGATAGATAGATTTCTATCTGATATAATAATGCAACTTAATTAACGTATAAATTCACACACCTCAAACGGATCTACCCAGCAATAAGCATGTCCCCTTGTGCCCTCTGCACACACATTCACACACAGCACTCACCGCACAGCCATCTGCAGGAGCGTGTGAGGATAGGAGAGTCAGCAGCACAGTGTGGCTGTGTGTTTATGTGTATGTCTCTGTACCAAGGAGTCCTGCAGCTGCTAACTGTGCAAAATACATTACAAAAGCAGACACCCTCCCCCCAGACCGACAGAGACGTGTGCATGAGCAGATTAACCTGCTGTATGCTGACAATTGGTGGATCACCCCAGTATGGACTATCAGCACCTTTCTTACAAGAGCTGCACAGCAGCCCTATATAACCATGACTTGTAAACTGTTCTCCAAATGAAAAATCTGCCTGGCTTCCTGATGAATGTCAAGTAGCAGCTGGATACATGGACCCTACTGTGACAGGCGGCATCTTTTTCTTTGTCATTGATTAGTGTAATAAAGCAATACAATAAACAGCAAATCAAAATGCTATAAATCTTACTGCTTTATAAACCGGTTAAAGAAAATATTTATTAGAGTGTATCCACCATCAGAATCATGAATGGAGCAAGCACATAGGATGGGGATTTGCAGAAAGAAACGCCAGTCACAGATGAGGATGAGCTCTCTTCTGTACCAAAAGCAGTTTCAGTGAAGATGGCCAATAGGAATCTGTGAAGAGCTCCCCCGGCCTAGTAACTGAATTCCACAAACCCAGGAATTCTTTGGTATAAGATGTGGTTAGAATCATAGATATTTCACTAAGGGTCATTTACAAATATTCAAAATGTAATTTTTTTATTTAGCAAATATTCCTGAATTTGTGCAATGCATAAAGATTTAGGGATGAAAGTAGCTGTGTCAGTGGAAAAGGGCTATGTCTTCTCTACTAATGCAAACCAGATATGTGACATGCTCTGGAGGAACGTTTGGAGTTCAGTGGCTGATGTAATTTTGAAGGATTGAAATGATTAAGAAAGACAAGTACTGAAGCATAACAAGTGACATGCAGAAAAACTGAGAGACTCTAATATTGGGAGCTATCTACTATGAAGCCTAGAGAGTAGCATTACTACCTGGAACAGGAGTGTTTCAGGGATTGACACATGAAAATACTCTAGCCCTAAGCATATATTCATTTACAATATAATCATGACAACATTGACTATATACACAGCTGAGTCAGATTATTATGACCACTTCCTATTTTCAACGTCAACAGCATGTAGCTCATGAAGAAAGTCGTGAACTGGCTTGATGGCTGTATAAGGTGTTCAATAGGCTGCCTGCATACATATCTCTCATTGTTGTCATGGGGAATTTCCGAAACTGTGCAGTTTGTGAACTGCTCATGTGCTGCTGTGGCAAAAGAGTACTGTGAGTGGACAAATGGCACCACTACAAATAAGCAATGTGGAAAGTGTAGAGCACCATGTGCCATTGATGTGAGAGATGAACAGTAGATATGAAGGTACAGGAGGGTGGCCGAGCACACAACAGTAGAGCAACTCAACACCAAAATGAACCGGGGGCTACCAGACGTTGAATAGTTACATAGTTAGTACGGTTGAAAAAAGACATATGTCCATCAAGTTCAACCCAGGGTGTGGATGAAGTGAGAAGGATAGGAAATTTTTAAACAATGCTTACCCTACTGATGAAGACTTGGATTCCATGAGGCAAGTACCAGTCTGCCCTAAATGAATATTTAATCTCTGATACCAAAATTGCCATCAGACTGCATCTAGACTTTTATATGGCTACATAAGTATCAATATTTTTTATGTCTAGTTAGATATCTAATCGTTTCTTGAAACCCTCACCTGTTCCTGCTGTGACCAGCTCCTCGGACGGCTATTACACAGATTCATAGTTCTCATAGTGAAGAAGGCCTTCGTCCTCTGGAGACTGAATCCTTTTTTCTCCAGATGGAGGGAGCACCCCCTTTGTCTTTTGAGGGGGTTTTACATGAAATAGCTTTTCCCCATACTTTTTGTAGGGGCCATTTATATACTTATATAAATTAATCCTGTCTCCTCGGAGCCATCTTTTCTCAAGACTAAATAAGTTTTATTCTTTTAACCTCTCCTCATAACTGAGATGCTCCATCCCCTTATAAGTTTGGTTGCTTGTTTTTGCATTTTCTCGAGCTCCATTACATACTGTCTATAAACTGGAGCCCAGAACTGAACAGCATATTCCAAATGAGGCTGCACCAATGCTATATAGAGTTGATATTACATCCCTGTCACCCACCTCTTTTAATACACGCCAATATCTTCATTTCCTTAGAGGCAGCTGACTGACACTGCATGCTGTTCTGTAGTCTATGATCTACAAGAATGCACAGATCCTTCTCAACAAGCGATTCTCCCATTTTTTTACCCCTTAGGGCATATGATGCCTGTAGATTATTCGTACCAAGATGCAGAACCTTACATTTATCCACATTGAACCTAATTTGCCAAATGGATGCACAAACACTCAGTGTTTCCAGGTCTGCTTGCAATTTATCTTCCATAGATTGCAGTAAACTACATAGCTTGCAAAAATAAAACAATGCTATTAATCCCCTGCCCTATGTCATTAATGAATAAAAATTAAAAGAGGACCCAGTACTGAGTCTTGGGATAACCACTCATAACCGGGGACTAGTCAGAGTAGATGTGTCTAAAACAACAGTTCAGCGAACCCTACTGTGTATGGGCATCCAAAACAGACTGATGGTCACTGCATCTCTGCTAATCAAGGTGTATCAGCAGAAAAGGATTTAATTTTCACAGCAGTATTAGACTAGGACCTCTGCTGATTGATAAAGGGTTGTCTTCTCCAATGAGTCACCTTTTTTTGGATGGATGGAGGAAGATAAGCTGAGCTCTGTGATATATAGGGTTGTATGATAGAGGAGAGAAGCTGAGCTCTGTGATATATAGGATTATATGATAGAGGGAGAGAAGCTGAGCTCTGTGATATATAGGGTTATATGATAGAGGAGAGAAGTGGATCTCTGTGATATATAGGGTTATATGATAGAGGAGAGAAGCTGAGCTCTGTGATATATAGGGTTATATGATAGAGGGAGAGAAGCTGAACTCTTTGACATATAGGATTATATAATAGAGGGAGAGAAGCTGAGCTCTGTGATATATAGGGTTATATGATAGAGGGAGAGAAGCTGAACTCTTTGACATATAGGATTATATAATAGAGGGAGAGAAGCTGAGCTCTGTGATATATAGGGTTATATGATAGAGGGAGAGAAGCTGAACTCTTTGACATATAGGATTATATAATAGAGGGAGAGAAGCTGAGCTCTGTGATATATAGGGTTATATAATAGAGGGAGAGAAGCTGAACTCTTTGATATATAGGGTTATATTATAGAGGAGAGAAGCTGACCTCTGTGATATATAGGGTTATATGATAGAGGGAGAGAAGCTGAGCTCTGTGATATATAGGGTTATATGATAGAAGAGAGAAGCTGAGCTCTGTGATATATAGGGTTATATGATAGAGGGAGAGAAGCTGAACTCTTTGATGTATAGGATTATATAATAGAGGAAGCAGGGGCGTCGCTAGGCTGTTTTATTCGGGGCTCGGGCCCCGAATAAAACCCCCTGGGCCCCGAGTCTCCCGGGCTCCAGGCCTCTGCGCTGGGCCTGGAGCACCGACTGGCTCTGCAGCTGCATGTGCGTCCGCTGGACGCACACACAGCTGAGGGCTTCTGCGGGGCCGAGAGCGAGCGCTCCCTTGCCCCGCAGACAGTGTCGGACCCGCAGGTCCTACACCGCGAGGCTGCCGGGTCCTCACAGCGCTGCGGACCCGCCGCGGCCCGTGCACCTCAGCCGGCAGCGTCGCGATGACATCACGTCATCGCGACGCTGCCTGTCCTCGGGCGCACAGCGCGTCATAGGCCGTGCGCCCGAGGAGCTGCCGGAGGAGCGCGGCTGAAGAGGACAGAGCGCGCTCGCCGGGGGAGTTAAGGTGAGTATTAATGTTGTTATTTTTATAGCGTTTCCCTGCCTGTGTGCCCCTATATACTGCCTGTGCCTCTATAATGCCTGCCTGTGGACCCCATATCCCTGCCTGTGCCCCTATAATGCCTGCCTGTGGCCCCCCATATGCTGCCTGTGCCCTTTTATACCTGCCTGTGCCCCCATATACCTGCCTGTGCCCCCATATACCTGCCTGTGGCCCCCATATACTGCCTCATTGCCCCCATATACTGCCTCAGTGCCCTTATATACCTGCTTGTGGCCCCCCGATACGGCCTCAGTGCCCCCATATACTGCCTCATGACCCTATATGCCTGCCTGTGGCCCCATATACTGCCTGTGCCCCTATATACTGCCTTTGGCCCCATATACCTGCCTGTGGCCCCTATATACTGTCTCAGTGCCCCCATATACTGCCTGTGACCCCATATACTGCCTCAATGACCCTATTATACTGCTGTGGCCACATATACTGCCTGTGCCCCACTATACTGCCTGTGCCCCTATATCCTGCCTGTGGCCCCTATATACTGCCTCAGTGCCCCTATAGCGTTACCGGCCTCAGTGCCCCTATATACTGCCTAGTGCACCAATCGCACTCAGTGCCCCATATACTGCCTGTGGCCCCTATATTCTGCCTCAGTGTCCCCATATACCTGCCTGTGGCCCCCATATACCTGCCTGTGGCCCCATATACCTGCCTGTGCCCCCCTATACCTGCCTGTGGCCCCTATATACTGCCTCAGTGCCCCTATATACCTGCCTCAGTGCTCTTATATACCTGCCTCAGTGCTCTTATATACCTGCCTCAGTGCCCCTATATTCTGCCTCAGTGCCCCCATATACCTGCCTGTGGCCCCCATATACCTGCCTGTGGCCCCCATATACCTGCCTGTGGCCCCATATACTGCTTCAGTGCCCCTATATACCTAACTGAGGGGATGCTATACCTAAAATTAAGGAAGTTGCTGGAAATGTGAGGAATCAAAGATATTTGTGTCCAAATCCTCAGGGACGAGTATTGGCCAGAAGAAATCAGCATGAAGGTGTGAACCGGATGGAGAAGAAAAGGGAAAGTGAACGACGCTGATCAGAAAAGACGTCTCCGGTGAGTTACTAAATGTAACAGCAGGGTAATCACTTATATGTCTGCAGAGTCTACATACAACTAGCTAAACTAACATATCTACCACTTTGGCCTGTTGGCGGTGGTATATGTAATCAGAGCCTGTGTACAGCTGGTAGTCACATGTGGGGTCGCGTTCGGTCAGGGTCTGGCAGGATTATTTGAGCCTTAAGTAGTAATAGTTTTGGGTCTTGGTTTTGTAGGAGTGTTTTTAGTCACAATCACTTGTCTGGTAGATTTGCTCCATGTATCAGTTGGATTATTTTGTGACTGTTTAGGGGTATTGTCATATGAAGGTGAGAAGTTCTGAAAAAGTAAATTTGTCATTGGTGATTTTTACTTTACAGTGACTGCTGAGGAGATGAACGGGATCTGTGTGGCATGTGCAGACAATTAGTGACAGGAACACAAGGTTTGTCTCTGTAAACAAACCTCCGCGTTCACAATGAGGCGGGAAAAACACAAAGGGCCGAGCCCGGATGTTTTAGGACCCTTAGCAACGCCCCTAAGAGGAGAGAAGTGAGTCTGTGATTATAGGTTATATTACTAGAGGAGGAAGCTGCCTCTGTGATATATAGGGTTATATGATATGGGGAGAAGCTGAGTCTGTGATATATAGGGTTATATGATAGAAGAGAGAAGCTGAACTCTTTGATATATAGGATTATATAATAGAGGGAGAGAAGCTGAGCTCTGTGATATATTGGGTTATATAATAGAGGAAAGAAGCTGAACTTTATGATATATAGGGTTATATGATAGATGAAAGAAACTGAGCTCTGTGATGTATAGATTTTTAGGAATGGAAGCAGGATTTCTGAGTAAAAATGTGAATGGTGTAAAAAAAACTGGAAAAAAATATATATATTTTTTTTATTGAAAATAAATTCTGCAATAATTTATAAGTGAACTTAAACTATTTCCCCAAAAAGTAAACAATTGTCCCGAATAAAACGAGGCCTCATACAACTGCGTCATTGAAAAACTAAAAAAGTTGCGACTGATGAAATGCAAGGAGGCAAAAACGTAAAAAAATGTGCTTCTCATTAACTACTTTTCAGGCGTTCAGCTTAAGGGGTTAAAAGGTATTACCTGGTTTCTCCACTCTTCTACTGCTGTCTATGGCTAACACAATACATTATACTACCCAGAGTAAAAATAAACTGTAACATGTCCTAATTAAAATCAGTGAAATGTCCATCCAGTGAACAGACATTTTGGGTCATAAATGCAGATGATCTTTGTATCAGAATGCTCTGATTATAGATGATGGTCTTGACTGGGAGACTACTTTCTAATAACTGGGAAATCCCTAAGGGGGCTTTCACACAGTGCAGTTTTGGTGCAGTATTAACTGCGCTCCAATTAATCTGCCTTTATTACCAGCAAGCTTTTTCCAGTTATCTAAACTGTTTCGAAAGTGAGTAATCAATTAGTGTATTTGTAATCCACAAGACTTCAAACACAGTCATTGATTACTTACCTGAAACACCTTTCTGAAGAGTTTAGACAACTGAAAGAAGCTTGCTCGTAATAAAGGCAGTTTAATTGGAGCGCAGTTAAAACTGCACCAAAACTGCGACAAGCCTGTTTTCTGTCGTAGGTTACGACAGAAAAAATGGAGTGTACCATATTGATCATATTCGTAAAACATTTGCGCCAAAAAGAACGATTCCATCCGACAAGTCTGACATTTTTGTCTGCGTCATTTTTCAAGGGACATAGCTATGTAAATGTGTACTATACAGCACATTTCTGAAGCTTTAATGCCAAAAAGTGTCGCAGTTCATGCGTAGTTATTCAGGCGTTTTCAAAGCGTTGAGGCTAAGAAAAAAGTTGTCCTAGGACACTTTTTGGCGCACAGCAGTTTGTCTCCCAATATGACACATTTATAAATTCCTGTGAGACACTTTCAAACATAAGCATGAACTCAACTTTGGCGCAGCACTAACTAAGACACTTTCCACAGTGACACGGTTAATACATTTGGGTTTTTAAGACATTTTTGTAGTGATTTGCATGCATTTTTATCTTTTTTATCAAAATATTTTTATATCCTTATTTTTATATGCATTTTTTTTTCTGGCCTTTTTAACTCCCATAGAGAAGTCTATGAAACAATCCTTATCTTACAGGGTACTAAAAATGGATGTCCTAGGCAAGACAACCCTTTATATTGGATAACTGAGACAAAAAGAGGGTTTATTGTTTTTTTAAAGGAAAACACTTGACAAAAAAAGTTTGTACATGTTCTTTAAATGTATATTACATTGTCATAAAATTAACAGCCAGATTATTACCAGTGTCTATCACTGGTGTGAGTAATATATGTATATAATACCTTTCCTGACATGATGTCAGTTATCAAAGACAATGATGCGGAAACTAAGGAGAACAAGTATGAAAACTGTCTTGGTCTAAGATTTTCTTTGTTGCCCATAGCAACCAATCAGCAACGCAACGTTTCATTTTTTCAGAGCGCTATATGAAATGAAAGGGGAACTCAGATTGGTTGCTACGGGCAATAAAGAAAGTCTTAGACCAAGACAGTTTTCATACATCTGGCCCTAAGGAAAAATATTTTAAAAAATCGTCTAAAAGTGATCAATCAAGTAATATAACCGATTAAAAAAGAGTTCTAATTTACACCGTTATGGTTTAATCATCTCTGGAAAAGTCCTAAAAGCAATGCACAGAGACACTGCCAGACTTTTTTATCCAGTTGTTGCCCCAAATCTCATGTCACAGGCTCGGACTGCTTCACCAAGGAAGCAGTGAAGCCCCCAGTGCGTCCTGAGCTGTGATGCTGAACCTAAGTACTTTTCAATTGTACTGTATGCACATCTGTGGGATGTGCACACAATTGAGGCTATGGCAGAAGCCATTGGCTCCCTGTCCCACCAACGGCTGCAGAAGGCCGCATACAGTAGGCTTCAGAAGGCTGAGACCTATAGGAGTATACTGTAGCATCACACCACCTGAGCTGGACAGAGGCCGGAGGACCCAGCTGATGGCAGGGAAATGGTGATAGGTGAGTTTTATGGTTTCTTTCAACTACTTTGACGAGGAAATCGAGGACCTCTATATATAACTACCTAACAGGGGCCTATTTGTACCTACCTACCTAACAAGGGACTTATACAGCGATTAACCTAACAGGGGCCTATTTATCTACCTAACTAATTGGCGGCCTATATACCTACTGATATGGAAATTAACTGATAGGGCCTATTTACCTTTCTACCTAATAGGGCCTATATATTTATGTATGCCAAGTTATATCAGAGATAATACGCAAGTTCTCCATACATTTGATGGTTTTTCTTGGAAAAATAATTTTTCCTGGATGACTTGCGATGTTTGTGCATTATATTCCAGTATTCCTCATAATCTAGCACTCACATCCCTTGCTCATCATCTATATGGTTCGAGTACATATACAGAAGAATACATTGAGTTCATTCTGGATGTAGTGAAGTATCTCAACACACAACTATTTCACATTTAATTCACAGTTTTATTTACAAGTACAGGGAGCCCCAATA
This sequence comes from Phyllomedusa bahiana, assembly GCA_025379985.1. Taxonomy (NCBI): domain Eukaryota; kingdom Metazoa; phylum Chordata; class Amphibia; order Anura; family Hylidae; genus Phyllomedusa; species Phyllomedusa bahiana. The sequence goes on from JAODAL010025092.1 coordinate 47,164, forward strand.
GGGGGCCAAATTCTCTCCCTCCCTGGCCAATCTGTATATGGCCTGCTGGGAGAAGACTTTATTTTCTCTGTTGACAATCCATTTTTTCATTGTTTATTTTATTATGGTCGTTATATAGACGACCTGTTAATTGTATGGTCAGGATGTCAGTCAGAGGTTAAGCACTTCATACAGTACATTAATAACAATTCTTATAACCTTAAATTCACATTTATTTATAACTTAACAACCATTAAGTTCTTGGACTTGACTTTTTATGCATCCAATAATCACGTTTTCACTACTTTGTACAAAAAAGATACATCGGGCAATACTATCTTACATGCTGCAAGCAACCATCCCGAACATACATTACGGTCTATTCAGTTAGGTGAGTTTATTAGGGCGAAACTTGCTTGTTCAGACTCAGATTCCTTGCAAATTCAGTTTTGGGATGTTGAGAAACGTTTACATGAAAGAGGGTATCATAAATGGACTTTGGATAGAGCTAAGAAAATAACATAATTGAAAAATCGTAATGCTTTATTAGAGACAGGTAGGACTACTAGGAACAATGAATATACATCCTCCTCTCCACTTACATTCTCCATGGCTTATAGCAACCAGTACAGTCAAATTGTTAGGATTTTGCGAAAAAGTTTTCCTATTTTATGTCAGGATCCTATAACTGCTAACATCCTGAATGATGGGTTGCATTGTGTTTCCAGGTGGGGTAAATCTTCGGGATCATCTTTGTCCCCGAGCTTGTATAGCGATAATTCCCCCGGTAATTCCTGGGTTAGTATTAAAGGTAATCATAAATGTGGGGGTGCCCGATGCAGCATGTGCAATTATATCAAAAAGATAACAACATTCAAATCCAGCCATAGAGATGTCACTTATGAAATACACGATTTTATTAATTGTGACACCATTTCAGTGGTCTATATTATTTTGTGTCAATCATGTAAATTATCTTATGTTGGTTGCACTAAAAGGAATCTAAAAAGAGGCATCTATGAGCATTTATTACACATAAAAAATCCCCATCAGGTTAATCAATCGGGAGCATCTAGACACTTTTCTACAGTACACAATAGAGAGGTCAGCTCTTTTCTCTTTTTTGTATTGAACAAGTTTAATCAGGTCCTAAGGGAGGAGATTTAAAACAGCGCTTGCTTCGATGGGAAACCCAATGGATATTTAAATGAAGTACTCTGATCCCATTTGGTCTTAACTTTAGAAATGGTTTATTGTATTACTATTAATTACAAGATTTTTTTGTTTTTTGTATATTTGTTTGTTTTTTTATGTCATCCATTGATCTGTTATAAGTTTTCCTTACATAACCATGTGACTTTGTATGAATCCAGTGATTGGTCATTAGTAAGAGTATATAAATTTGGTTTTAATCTGGTATTTGATAGACTACGATTAAGGGCATTGAACGCCCGAAACGCGTCAGTCATGACGAATCCTTGTTCTACATGTTACATTTTTTTAATGTTTTGAAAGAAATAGAAATTTTTAAACATACGGAGCTGGAGACAAATACTACTTTTTGTTGGACATTGTTAGTCGGCCCAGCAATCCTCTGAGCGTCTCCGTGCTCTGAATAGAGACTACACCCGGTTTCTCCTTCATAGGGCTTATAAGTAGCCCGGGAGTGGTGAGCGAATTTCTCTTGTTTGTCTACCTAACAAGGGACCTATATACATACTAACCTAACTGGGACCTATTTACCTACCTAACTAATTGGGGGCCTATATACCTACCGACTGAGAGGGCCTATTTACCTTTATACCTAATGGGGGCCTATATATTTACCTAATTGGGGGTTTATATACCTACCTACTGGGGGCTTATATACCTATATACCTATTTATATACCTATTTAAGGAGGGGCCTAAATATTTACTTACCTTATAAGGGCCTGGATATGTAAGTACTGGGAGTCTATTTACCTACCTACTGGATCTATATACCTACCAAATGGGCCTATGTACCTACCTACCTAATGGAGAGCCTACATATTTACCTAACTGGGGTCTTAAATATGTACCAAGTGGGGAGCTATATATTTACTTAATTTATTGTGGCCTATATACCTATCTACCTAATGAGCCTATATACCTGCCTACCAAATCGTTTGTCTATATATCTATTTACCTAACGGAGGGTCTTTATACCTCCCTTCCTAATGGGGGGACTCTATATTTACCTACCTAATGGGGGAGCCTATATACCTACTTAATGGGGGGCTATATACCTACATACCTAATGGTGGCCTATATAAATATCCAATGGGTTGGCCAATTTACCTACCTTTTTAATGAAAGGGCCTACCTTCCTAATTGGCGTCTACCTATTTTAAGGGTGCCTACCTATCTGCCTATCTAATTTGTGGATGTACATTCCTACTATATGGGGACACAGAAAAAGACTAAAAACTGAGTACTTAAATGAGCCCTACAAAGGTTGTCTGGGGAACTTTTAGGCTATGTTCAGAATAGATAGCTGGAACCAGTTAAAAATGCACAGACTTTAATATTATCTTCTTAAAAACAACAACATTCATAGACATTAAGCCGAAGTTCACAGTGTGTCATATAATGTCAAAATATAGGTAAATAGTTTTTGTTGCGGCTATCCCAGCCAGTCAAGCTGAAGTCTAGACAGTGCTCCCGGTGTGGTGAGCCAGCAGCGCCGGCATTAAGGACAGAGCCGAACGCTCGGTGAGTGCTGAACTCCAGACAATGCTCCCGATGCGGTGAGCCAGAGACACCGACATTCAGAGCGGAACTGAACGCACGGCAGGTGCGACGTTTCGGGGAACGCTCCTCCCCTTCCTCAAGCATGTACGTCGGTGAGTACTACCTCCTTAAATAGGTAAAAAACTTAAAAACAATTAACCCTATGGTGTCACTAGGGAAATGCAATTTTACAGGAACATCCTCAGATTAAAATTCTCATTAAGACCCTTTGGAGTAAGTGATTCTAAAGTTGCAATCCAGTAAGCTTCTCTTTTTAATAATTTATTTGTTGCAGCAGATTTCACCTCATTCCACACTTTTTCCAAGACGCACCAGCGCAGCTCGCACAAATCGGGGCGAGCCTCGGCTAAGTGTCTTGCAACAGTAGTCTCGCCATATGTTTTTTTAGGTGTTTTTTCAAGCATTTTTTCACCCTGTTCAGCTGGACGTGTCTCACTACTTTGTTTCTTTGCCAATCTAATAGCTGCTCTGTGTTCATTAATCCTGACTTTCACTGGTCTCATAGTTTGTCCCACATAAACATATCCACAGGGACATTTTAACATATATATCACTTGGTCACTGTCACAGGTATGGAACCACGAATTTTTATATCATATCCCTTGGTTGGATGTTGTATCGTTTCACCTTTAATAATTCCAGTGCAATTCTGGCATTTAAGGGAGGCAAACGTGCCTATCTTCGTGCTACTAAGCAAGCTTTGTTTCCTAGTCACCTTAGATCTTTTTAAATCAGAGGAGACTAGTTGCTGCCCCAAAGTTTTCCCCTTGCGGTAGATCCAACGAGGAGGCTCCCTAAATAAGTATCCATACTTCATGTCGCTGCGCAATATTTTCCAATACTTAAGAGTGGTTTTTTTGACCATCCCAGCATGCCTATCAAATACCGAAGTATATGTGAAACCTGTATCAAACTTTCTCTTTTGGTTATTTGAATATAATAGTTGTTCCCTCGGGATGGCTAATACCTCTAGGCCTGTCTTCCTAAGTTCAACCTCATTGTATCCCCGTTCGCTAAACTTCCTAATCAATTCCTCCATACTGTCTCACGGTATCAGCTTCATGGAACAGATCCTCTTTGCTCTAACGAACTGGACCCAGGGATATACCTCTAAATACCTGAAGAGCCAGTTGAATTCCTGTGATGAAGAATATTGTTACATCATGTCCTTATTATACAAAGTGGGTACATAACCTATCTCCATTTTTCTTTGACCAAGACACCAAATTAGGGCACTGTGGTCAAATCCTTAGTAAGGGTAAACTTTAAACAAAAGATGAAAGTGGTTAATGGTAGTCGACCGAAGTTGATCAAGCCGGGCATCTGTACCGGACCTACAATAAGAAATATAACGTCGACGACGTACTGATACCAAGACACACCTCGGCATTATACTCTGGAAGAAAAAACACCGCATGTTGCTTTTCAAATACATCATAAATGTAATTAGCATAGCTAGCGGGGCCACAGGGGACCCCATCGAGGTCCCATGCAGCATGTAGTAACAATTGTTCACCAAAATGGAAGTAGTTTTGTGTAAGGACTAGTTCAAGCAGTTGCATCAGAAAAGCAATTTTAACCAATAGACAAACTATGCACCAGGCAAAGTGACTCCCTGACAGCGGTCCATCTCCTTCATCGAACGGAATATTGGTAAAAAGTGACTTGATGTCAAGTGTACATAGCCAAGTCACTCCAGAGCAATCATATATCTTTTAACAGCTCTGAGAAACTGACCAGTGTCCTGTAGCACTGAGGCTTCCTTTTTAATAGCTGGTTGTAGGAACATATCAATGTACGCTGCCAGCTTTCAGAAGGGAGCTCCGATCCAGAGACTATTGGAAACCACGAGACTGTCATGATTTGGTTACTTGGCACTATATAGAAAATAGGTATCCTAGGGTGATTTTTAGTCAAAATTTGTTTATCATGTAAGGAAATAATACCCTTATCAACTGCCTCCTGTAACATTTCTTGGATAGTTCGTGATAGACCATCTGTTGGGTCCCTATCTAATGCCCTATATACTTGTGTGTCTTGTAGCTGGGAGTTAGCCTCATGTAGGTATGGCTGTAAGTCCATAACCACAGATGCTCCTCCCTTGTCCGCCTTCTTGATAATTATAGAGGGATCTTCCTTCAACTCCCTAATAGCCAGTATTTCTTTTTTTGTCAACTTACTTTTTTTATTATGTGGTAGATTTTGCCATTTTTCTGTAACTTCTTTAGTAACTAGTTACTGAAAAACTTCCAAAGAAGCAGATTTTATGTCGGGATCAAATTGCTTCTTGATAAACAAATTTTGACTAAAAATCACCCTAGGATACCTATTTTCTATATAGTGCCCAAAGTATACAAATCATTGGACAGACCTCCGGGTCGTCCAAAAGTCTCTGGGATCGACTCCCTTCTTGAACCGCTGGCAGCATACATTGATATGTTCCTACAACCAGCTATTAAAAAGGAAGCCTCAGTGCTACAGGACACTGGTCAGTTTCTCAGAGCTGTCAAAGATATTGATTGCTCTGGAGTGACTTGGCTATGTACACTTGACATCAAGTCCACATTTTTACTCAATATCCGTCGATGAAGGGAATGACCGCTGTCTGGGAGAACACTTTTTGCCAGGATAGCTAGTTTGTCTAATGGTAAGAAAAAAAAAATTGCTATTTTCTGATCAACTGCTTGAACTTTCCTTACACAAAACTACTTCCGTTTTTGTGAACAACATGTACTCTACCAGATTCAGGGACCTCGGATGGGGGGTCCCTGTGGCCCCTAGCTATGCTAATACCTTCATGATGTATTATGAAAAGCAGCATGTTTTTTCTTCCATGTATAATGCCGAGGTCGTGTCTTGGTTTCGGTACGTCGACGACGTATTCTTATTGTGGTCCGGTACAGAAGCCCGCTTGATCACTATCGTCGACTACCATAACCATAATCATACCTTTGATTAAGTTTACCTTACTAAGGATTTTACCACAGTGCACTAATTTTGGATGACTTGGTCAAGAAAAAGGATATAGGTTTAATGTACCACTTTGTATACTAAGAGACATAGATCGGTAACAAATATTCTTTCATCACAGGAGTCAACATGCTCCACAGGGTATTTGAGGTAAAAGTCCCGTCCAGTTCGTTAGAGCAAGAAGGATCTGTTCCACTGAAGCTGAATATGTGGACAGTATGGAGGAATTGATTAGGAAGTTTAGCGAACGGGGATACAATGAGGTTGAACTTAGGAAGACAGGGGAGGAGCGTTCCCTGAAACGTCGCACCTGACGTGCGTTCAGTTCCGCTCTGAATGTCGGCGTCTCTGGCTCACCGCATCGTAGCATTGTCCGGACTTCAAGCACGTCACCGTGCGTTATCGGCTCTGTCCTTAATGCCGGCGCTGCTGCTGCACCACACCACACCGAGCACTGTCTGGACTTCAGCTTGAACGCTGGGATAGCCGCAAAACAAAATCTGTAGTATTTTGCTATATTTTTACATATATGACACCTGTGAACTTTCGGTTTAATGTCTATGAATGTTGGTTGTTTTTAAAAGATTAATATTAAAGTCTGTGCAATTTTACTGGTTCCAGCTATATAATTCTGAACGTACCAGTAGTGGGGATTGGAAGCCATGTAATCGAACCAGTGGGTTATACTCAGTAAAAACTAATAGGCCAATTACTTATATATGAACTTTTAGGCTATGTCTACACAGCACACAAAAATGGTCAGATTTATGGCGGTTTTAGTATTTTGAAACTGCTGAAAATCCGACTGAATAACAATCACATAGACTTTAATACAAAAAATGACATGTAGCCTACACAGGTTGTTTTTTTTTCTGCTTGTTTTCTGGCGCCAGTGGTTTTAGGAACATGTTGTAAAAACCAATGGCATCCAACGGAAAAATTACTACAGAAGTCTATGTAAACCGCTATGTGGGTTTTGGCCGTCTCTTGTCACGTTTTCGGCAGCATTTCCACTGAAAAACTGCCCATGGGGCTTAAAATTGTGCATACTTTACTACACTGACTGAAAACCGTTCAAAAAACGTCCAGAACAATATGCAAAAAAGTGACAAAAAAAGCGACAGAAAACTAAAACAAGAACTTGACAAAAAAGTCAGCTTTATGAATGGTTTTAGGATTTGGTTTTCTCTGACTTTTTTGTCTTATGCTGTGTGACCCTAACCTTACTGTTTGGGGCACAAGGGGGTTATTGTTATCATTTGGGGCACTGGAGAAGGGGAGTTTTTATAGATGTGGGAGTCTAAGATGTTTGTGAGGTAAACTCTGCAGAGACAAGTTGTGGTTGGAGAAGTCGCCCCTGGAGGTCTTTGGGTTTGGTTTTTGCAGAAAAGGGAAAGGGGAAGGGCTCATCAGAGAATACGCCAACTGTGTTTCCGGAAAGTAACTGCACGTAATCACTTATATTCTGCAGAGCGCCTTTTTTCAACTGGTACCTATTTATGGTTTCATGTGGGCATGATCTGGCAGTATTAAAATTTTTGGGCTTTAGTAGTTTTAAAATTTTTGGGGAATTTAAAGGGCTTTGGAAAATGGAGTTTTTAGTAACATTAAAGAATAAAATATTATGTGGGAAAATTTGCTTCAAGTATGGGTATATTATTTGTTATCTCTATGACTTTTAATTAGCAGTATTACATTATCACACATAAATTAGGGCTTTTGAAAAGTCAAATTTTTCAGTGCTGATTTTTATATTGTAGACGTGGGTAGAAAAAATAATTTTTTTTTGTTGGGAAAAAATAATAAAATAATTTAAAAATAATAATAAAAAATATTTAATGGTGGGACTTTTTGGGAAAAAGCTGCGAGGAAAAAAACCAAAAAACATCAAGCAAAATATGACACAGTGGTCCCCCGCCTAAAAAAGCTTTAGGGGGCCAAACAACGTCCCCTTGGGGGATACCTCAATTTAAAATTAAAAACTTTTTTCTGGAATTTTTTCAAAAAGTAAAGAGCATTAGGCATGGCAATTTTTTCTTTTCCTTTTTTTCGATGAAAATTTTAAAAATCAAAAAAGATAAACCATGTGTGGGGCCCGCCTTCATTACAAAATTTGGGATTTAGGTTTAAAATGTGATCCCATCCTAAAAATACCTAATTATTGTAACCCTAAAAAACCCTTGAAAGAAAGCAAATCTTGGTTTGCATTAAAAACTGATTGGGAAATACTTTTTAAAGCAAACCCGTTAAGGGGGGCCCAAAAAAGGAAGACTATTAAAAAGTGGGGGCATAACTGATAGAAGGGTAGTGGAAGTTTAAAAGGGGGTTTTCGCTAAAAAGAATAGCTTTCAAATTGTAGGGAACACAAATAAAGATTTTTTCCCAAATATATTGCATTGTTCCTTTTTCCCTAAAGAGATACAAGTGAATTTATTTCCTCATGGTTATTTCAGTTCCCTCATAAACAACCTGTAAAAAATCTCAGGGGCTTTTGGGTCAATGAGGAAACCCAGAAGTGATCATCCCCACAGGTCTCCCAGTGTCAGTCAGGTCCTTGTCCCAAACAGTAAAAAGCTTGATTTATCCAAGTAAACACCTTAATTAGGGCTTTTGTTTTGGGGATCAGATAAGAAGTCCTTTGGTATTTTGAGAAGCTAATCTAATCTAATTGATCTGAAAGCACAACCTTGCTGTACAAGCATGGAGCTTATGCAAATTAGTCTGAACCAGGAAGTGACAGAGAATTTCTTTCATGCATTCTTTGAAACCCTGTGGGGAGACAACTCCTTTAAATGTGGTCCCATTTTTAGGTTTACTATGGAACCCCATGATTACCCTTGTTGTGTGCATTATCCCTTCTTTAGGACTTTACTTGTTGCATTATTCCTGTGATATAACATCAGAGCATTATCACTGAACTGTAAAATCATGTGCTTATTTTGCTACATTGCAATGGTACCATTATTCTCCTGTCCTTTTGCATGGCTGTGTGCATACATGAGCTCGGAACTGTTACATCATTGATTTTATAGTTCCTGTGCTGTAATGTCACTGAGTAAACTATTTCTATACTATGACATTATTTTGCTAACTGCATCTTTCCTGTAATGTGCCATCACTGTGTACATTCAGTGTCAGACTGAAGCCAGGGGCCCAAAGGTAAGGTGACCAGAAATTTTGGGAGCGAAAGAGACATGTGCACCACCCCAAAAAGTTTCATAGACCACTTCCTCTTTATACCAAGCCACACCTTTAACAAAAGGTCATGCCCAAAACACCCAACTACTGTGTTACGGCTCTGGAATAAAGCTAATTCAGGGATTTAGCATCACCAAGCTTTCCTGGACGTTAGATAGCCTATTCAGCATCCAGGAGAGCTGGGATATGCTGCCAAACTGTGCCTGAACCTAAACCATTACACTACAACCAATATTACCTCCATACAGCGACCATATAGTGGTAGATATCAGTGTACATAGGCTCTGCAGACCGAATATTATCATTTTATAGTAAGTGTATTGTGGTAGGTCCCAGTGTGCACAGGCTCTGCAGACTGGATATCACCCCCACACAGTGACCCACAGAGTGGTAAATAACAGTGTACAAAAGGCCCTGCAGCCACATAAGTGATTACAGTGCATTTTACATTTAAGGACTCACAGGTGATGTCTTTTTGATAAGAGTTGTTCACTTTCCTTATTCTTCTCCATCCGGCCTAGAGCATCATGACGTCTTCTCCTGGTCATGACTCATTCCTGCACACAAATATTTTCATTTTTCCAATACCTATATACCTACTTACTTACTAGAGGGGATTATATACCTACGTACCTACTGAGGGGTTTATATACCATAAAAGGGGATCTAATAGAAAAGCTTCGTGACTCACTTCCTATGGTAGGAAAAAAAGGGATGCCTGCTGTTGTCAATGGAGAGTCACCCATCATTTCTATATAGGCCCCAATTTAAAGGGAGGCAGGTAAATATGCCCCCAGTAGGTTATCGGTACATTTGGGCCCCCAGTCTTAGGCAGGTATATGTTTCCCCGTTATTTTGTTAAACAGTATAAAACCCCCATATTCTGTAGGCAGTATATGTCTCCCATAGTCTGTAGACAGGTATACATCCCTCATATTAATCTGTAGGCAGGTATATGTCCCCCACATCTTTATGGTAAGCAGGGATAAGTATCCTCCATAGTCTGTAGGGGAGGCTGACATAGGTTCCCCATAGTCTGTAGGGTAGGCAGGTATAGATCCCCATAGTATGTAATGGTAGGGAAGGCATAAGTCCCCCATAGTCTGTGTAGGCAGGCATAGGTACCCCATAGTCAGTGTAGGCAGCCATAGACCCCTATATCGTGTAGGCAGGCATAGGTCCCCCATAGTCGTTGTAGGCAGTGTACAGGTTGGGGTTAAAAAAAAAGTAACAGTACTCACCCTCTCTCCCATGCTGCCATGACGAGGCTTTTGCTGCTCTCTGACTTCTTCCCACACAGAGGTGTAACATCATCATGCCAAAAGCATGATGTTCCCACTAAAAGGGGGGGAGTTGATCTTTGGGGCCCACCTATAGCTACTGTACATGAAAATATACCCTTTTTCATTTTTAGGACTTTCGGAATAAATGAAATTTTCCCAAACATAATCCCAGGTACAAAACAAACTGTATTGTGAAAAAAACCCCAATACCAAATCAGCCCCATACATTTTTCTGTCTCACAAAATCAGTCCCCCCAATGTCTGTGGTCTCACCTCTAATTTATAACTTTATCTTAGAAGACCCCAGGGCTAAGTGGCTCTTTTCCATATCCCCTCCCCCCCCCACCAGTTCACTTTACAATGTCCGCCCTCCAATTTTTTCCCTTGGGCATTTTTCTAAAAAAAAACAACTTTTTAAACATAAAAAAAGGAAATTTTAAAAAGTAAAAACCCCCTAATAAAAGGGGCCCAAGGGAAAAATGTACGCGGACACTATCTATATAGCCTAAAAACACTGCCTTTGCGTAATCACATAGGGGTTTAGACCCCCCGCTGGGGTTCGCATAACATGAAAAAGGGAATACAGCACAACCCAAACCCTTTGGGGGAAAACCTTTAAAAAGTGCTGGGCGGGGCCCCCCCCCAATTGAATAGTAGGGGGCGTAAAAAGGCGGGAACCCAGCATCTCCCCATGTAAATACTGGGGGGGCCTGCCAGCTGGTATGAAACGGGAAACAATTCAATGTCCCAATTTTTAAAAAAATCATCAAATTGCTAATGGGTAAAAAGTGGGGGGGGTTTTGCTCAGAAAATTCCCTGCACCTTTTTAAATTTTTTCCCCAAAGTACACGGGGCTTGTTTGCCTCCTCTGGGATCAGTCTTTAATCCACCCCATGAGCGAAGTATGGCCTTTTTGTTGTTTAAATTTTTTACAACACAAAAGGGAACAAAAAAAACCCATGACATCTAGGGACTCACAAGGGGACGTCTTATCTGATGAGGGGCATCCTCTTCTCTTTATTAAATTGTCCCTTTTTTTTTTTTTCTTCTGTTTTTCGGTCCAAACCCCCATATGACTTTCCTGGGCCCCAGTTTATCCCCGGGCAGGAAAATTTAAAACACAAATATCCCTTTAAAATTTTTTCACTTTTCCAGCACCTCCCTAACTATCCTTCCACTCTGTACAAAATCCCCCCAAAAAAGGGTGGGAAAAGATGATGTAGGCCTAGTTTTAAAAGCAAAATCTCCCGGTGATTTTGGGGGGGGGCTAACCCCCCGAAGATTGTGCTTCCTATGGCTGTGCCCCCGATTCCTATTCAAAGGGGGAAAGGCAAAAACCCCAAATAAGTAGGTTGGAAAAACTTAGGAAGTGGGGGGAAAAAGGGGCAAGGCCCCAAAGGGAGCCCAGGTAGGGCCCTATTTGGTTTGGTAGGCCCCCTGCTGGGTAAGTTTTGGGAAACCCCAGGTAGATAAAGGGCCCGGCCAAAACCAGGTTTTGGGGGGTAGGCCCCCGGGGAGGTAGGCTCCAGTTTTGGTAGAAAAAAGTAGAACCCAAAAGGTAGGTGTCAGTAGGTAGGGCCCAGTTTAGATAGGTAGGCAAATTAAAAAGGGGGGCCCCCGGTAAGGGGCAGTGGGCCCCCAAAAATAGGTAGGGGGGAATTTGGGAGACCAAGTTTGTAGGGAGGGAGATAGTCCCCAAAGTAAAAAATTTTGGCCCCCCGTTGGGGGGTTTGATTTGGCCCCCAATTAGATAGGTTTAGGGGGGCCCTAAGTAGGTTTGGTGGAAGGGGGGCCCCATTTTGGTGGTGATTTTGTGGGTTCCCCGGGTTTGACCCGGGAACCCGATGGTGAAACCCCAGTTAGGCAGGGTTTCTGATGGGGGCCTTGTTGGGTAGGTAGTTGATGGTGCGCTCCGGTAGGTAGGTAAACTGAAAGGGGGGACCCAGGA
>JAODAL010025093.1:0-59313 GCA_025379985.1 Phyllomedusa bahiana
GTGGGGGGCTAGGCCCTTTTTGGGGGCCCCTGCGGGCGGAGTTCCTCCCTTCGGGAAACCTGCTCAAAGACGGTAAGGAAGGTTTTCAACGTAAATCTTCGGGGGTCATCTTGAAGGGCTCTCGTACCCTTTCCGCGACTGCTGTCCGTCTCCTGACGGGGTGTAGCTGGGTCTCCTTCCCCCGGATTGCCTCCTCCATGATGGACACTGCCTGATCAGGAGCTGGTTCGTTTCTTTCTGTGACCCGCACGGACTCAGCATGGGCTTTTTTGCTGTTGGGCGCTCACCTGCACCAGGTGCTTCAGCAGCTCCTCCATTACTCCTGTCTGGCTTTTAAGAGTAGCAGCCGCCTTAACCCAGGACATGCAGTCTCTTACTCCAGGATGTTGCCTGCATCCTCCACCAATTGTAGGGATAAGCTCAAAGGGAAGCAGTCCTTTAGTGTGAAACACGGCAAAGTTTATTGTAGCACTCCACAAAACATGAAATAGGTTCCCCAGTTGGTTGGTAGGTATATAGGCTCACATAGGTAGGTATAAAGGCTCTGATAGGTAAGTATATACACAACTTATTAGGTAGGTGGCTAGTTGTATAGGCCCCATCAGTAGGTAAGTAGTTTTAAAGGCCTCCTAGTAGGTAGCATATAGACCCACAGTAGAAAGGTAGGTATATTGGCCTCTTTAGTAGAAAAGTAGGGATATAGGCTCCCTAAGCAGATATATAGTTATATAGCCACCCATTAAGTCGGTATCTAGGTATGTAGGCCCCTCAATAGATAGATAGTTATGTAGGCTTCCTTTAGTAGATAGGTAAGTATTCGGGCAATACAGAAGATAGGCAGGTATATAGGCCTGCTAAGTAGATTAGTTTTATAGGCTCCCTAGTTGTTAAGCAGTTATATAGGCCACCCAGAAGGTATATAGACACCTCATTAAATAGGTAGGTATACAGTCATATTTAGTAGGTAAGTGTAAGAACCCCTCTTAGTAGAAAGATATATAGAACCCCAAGTAAAAAATGTACATATATAGACCTGAAAGTAAAAAGGTAGGTATAAAGGCCTTCCTGGTATGTAGGTATATCAGCCTCCCCAGTAGGTTGGTAGGTATATAGGCTTCCCCAGTAGGTAGTTAAGTATATAGGCCCCCTATTAAGTATATAGCTAGATATGTAGGCAACCAGTAGGTAGATAGGTATATATGCTCCCACTAAATAGGTAGATATAAAGGCACCTTCATAAGTTAGGTATATAGGCCCTCCATTAAGTAGGTAGCTAGATGTATTGGTGTTGGTTAAATATGAATATAGTTCCCCCATTAGGTAGGTATGTATATAGGCTTTCCCAATATATTTGGTAGGTATATAGGCTCCCCCAGTTATTAATTAGGTATAAAAGCCCTCTGTTAAGTAGGTAGCTAGGTATATAAGCTGCTATTATCTAGACAGGTTAATAGGACCACTCAATAGGTAAGTAGGTAGTTAGGTAAATATATAGGCCCCTTTAGTTGGTAGTAAGGTTTATAGGCCACTTAGTAGGTAGGTTTATAGGTTTCTTCAGGTAGATAAGTAAGTATTTATGCTGCCTCAATAGATAGTTATACTGGGCCCCCAGGAGGTAGGTATATAGGCCATCCAATAGAAAGTTATATAGGATCCCCAGAAGGCATGTAAGTATATGGTAAGTATACACTACTGTTCAAAAGTTTGGGGTCATCCAGACAATTTTGTGTTTTCCCTCATACTTTTATTTATCAAATGAGTTGCAAAATGAATAGAAATCTCGTCTAGACATTGACAAGGTTAGAAATAATGATTTTTATTGGAAATAATAATTTTCTACTTCAAACTTTGCTTTCGGCGCTCCCTTTGCAGCAATTCCAGCATTGCAGACCTTTGGCATACCTGCTGTTAATTTGCTGAGGTAATCTGGAGAAATTTCACCCTATGCTTCCAGAAGCCCCTCCCACAAGTGGATTGGCTTGATGTGCACTTTTTGCGTACCATACGGTCAAGCTGCTCCCACAACAGCTCAATGGGGTTGAGATCTGGTGACTGCGCGGCCACTCCATTACAGATAGGATACCAGCTCCCTGCTTCTTCCCTAAATAGTTCTTGTGTAATTTGGAGGTGGCTTTGGGTCATTGTCCTGTTGCAGGATGAAATTCGCTCCAATCAGGCGCCCCCCATAGGGTATGGCATGGCGCTGCAAAATGGAGTTATAGCTTTCCTTATTCAAAATCCCTTTTACCTTGTGCAAATCTCCCACTTTACCAGCACCAAAGCCACCCCAGACCATCACATGACCTCCACCAGCACCAAAGCCACCCCAGCCCATCACATGACCTCCACCAGCACCAAAGCAACCCCAGACCATCACATGACCTCCACCAGCACCAAAGCAACCCCAGACCATCACATGACCTCCACCAGCACCAAAGCAACTCCAGACCATCACATGACCTCCACCAGCACCAAAGCAACCCCAGACCATCACATGACCTCCACCAGCACCAAAGCCACCCCAGACCATCACACGACCTCCACCAGCACCAAAGCAACCCCATACCATCACATGACCTCCACCCTCAAGCCACCCCAGACCATCACATGACCTCCACCAGCACCAAAGCAACCCCAGACCACCCACACGACCTCCACCACACCAAAGCAACCCAGACCATCACACGACCTCCACCATCACCAAAGCAACTTCAGCCCCATCACATGTTTGACAGTTTGCGCTTTTCCCCAGCTTCTTTTCAGTTGTTCTGCTCTCACAAATGTTCTTCTGTTGATCCAACACCTCAAACTTCGATTCCAAAAACCCTTTTTTTTCCAATTTTCCCTCTTCCAATTCCTTTTCCCTTTTAGCCCATATTAATCTTTTCCTTTTATTAGCCAGTCTAAATTTAGGGGCTTTTTTTTTTCCACTCTGCCCTGAAGGCCGGGATCTCGATTCACCTCTTCACGTGGACTTTTGACACTGGCGTTTTTTCGGGTATTTTTTTTAACCCTTAAAAACCCCAGGCTTTTTTTGGTTCCCGTTCTTTTTTTTCCCCCTCGCCCTTCCGAAAGCCTAACTTCTTTATTTTTCCCCCTACATAGACACAGGGGGTTTTTATTTTGGGGGCCCTAGATGTACTTTCTAATGGGTTTTTCACTGTACTAAAAATATACGGGAAACCGCAAAAAAATTCCAAGTGGGAAAAATTTAGTGAAAAAATTTTTATTTTCGCCATTTTCGGGGGTTTGCTTTTACGGCGTTCAATCTGGGAAAATAAATGTGTTATCTGTATTTTTCAGGTTTTTCCCCAACCGGGCAATCCCAAAAATGTAGGTTTTACCTATTTTTGGGTACCGAAAAAAAACCAAACTTTTCATTTTTTGAAATTTCCCGTCCGGCGCCATTTGTGCGACCAATAACTTTTTTTTTACAAAACACCTACGGGACGTAAAGGAGGGGCATTTTTGGGGGGCTAATTATTTTTTAAACGAAAAGCAGTTTGGAACATGCGACATTTTGACAATTTTATTCCATTTTTTGAGTGATGTAAAATGACCAAAAAACCCGAAATTTTGGGGCTTTTGGGAATTTTTTTCTTCAGGGTGTTCAGCTAGGGGGATAAATGATGTTATATTTTTATAGATCGGACTTTTTTGGACGGGCAAAAACCAAAATGTGTAACTTTTTTTATTATTTTAATGATTTTATTTTTAAAAATGGGGAAAGGGGGGGTGATTTGAACTTTTTAAAACTTTTTTTTTTTTACTTTTAAAAATTTTTTTTTTTTTTTTTTTTTTTTTACTGTAACTTTAGGCCACCTATGGGACTTACCATTAGGTGGCGCGATGTTTAAAACAACCTAATGCATTGCATAGGCAATCATAGGGGGGTTAAAAAAGAAGGCGGTTTTCCCCACTTCCGTCTGCACGGAAGTGGGGCAAACCGGCCGGGAAGTGACAAGGGGGCCTTTACAAGGGGTCCCCACCACAATTCCCCGGGGGATCGGATCGGGGGCAGCACGCTGCCTTTTTGCCATCACCCCGCCGATCGGTGCGCGCAGATCGGCGTTAATCAGATCCGCACCATCTTTTTCCGGCGCCTATGGGTAAAAAGCGCCACGGGGGGTCACCCGCCGCGCTGTGTGCCGGGTTTACGGCATTTGCCGCAAACACCCCCGGCGTGCGGGGGGGCGCGGTGCGTCCCCCGCAAAGCCCCTTAGCGGCCCTGGGACTACGATAAAACCCCAATCGTTAAAGGGGGTTAATGAACTGCCAGTTGAGGACCTGTGAGCACGTTTTTTCAAAAAAGGACTCTAATGTACTTGTCTTTTGCTCAGTTTTACAGCGGGGCCTCCCACTTCTCTTTCTACTCTGGTAGAGTCTGTTTGTGCTCTCCTCGAAGGGAGTAGTACACACCATTGTAGGAAATCTTCGTTTCTTGAAATTTTCTCGCATGGAATAGCCTTCATCTCTCAGCACAAGAATAGAATGTCGAGTTTCACATGAAAGTTCTCTTTTTCTGGCCAATTTGCGAGTTTAATCGAACCAACAAATGTAATGCTCCAGATTCTCAACTAGCTCAAAGGAAAGTCAGTTTTATAGCTTCTCTAATCAGCAAAACGGTTTTCAGCTGTGCTAACATACTAGCACAAGGGTTTTCAAGAGTGTTCAAAATATCCAATAGCTTTCTTACAATACACAATGTAGCATTAGAACACTGGAGTGATGGTTGTTGGAAATGGGCCTCTATACACCTATGTAGATATTGCATTAACAACCAGACATTAGCAGCTATAATAGTCATCTACCACATTTACTACATTTATAGATTCATTTAATGTTAACTTCATTGAAAAAAACTGGGTCTTCCATTCAAAAATAAATAAGGACATTTCTAAGTGACCTCAAACTTTTGAACAGTAGTGTACTGTATATAACTTGATGGGTAGTTAATTATGCTTCTTCTGTAGTTAGGTAGGTAAATAGGCTCCACAGTAAACAGTAAGAATATAGGCCCATTCCCTATGTAGATGCATATACCCCCCTTAGTAGATAAGTGAGAATAAAGGACCTCCAGTAGGTTTTTTTTAATACACAGGTCCCTGAATATATAGTAAAGTATATAGGTCCCCTTAGTAGGTGTGTTTTTAGACATCTTAGTTTGTAGGTATGAAAATAGATCCACTCATTAGGTAGAAGCTCCCCAGTTGTTAGATACGTATTTATTGCTCCTATCATGTATGTAGCTAGGTATACATGTCCCCCAGAAGGTAGGTTATATAGACCCCCAGTAGGTAGAAAGGTACATAGGTTCCCTATAGGTAGGTATGTATATTAGCCCCCTCATTAAGTAGATAGGTATATAGACCCTCAATAGGTAGGCCCCAATAGGTAGACACCCCAGTTGGCAGGTACATTTATGAGCCTTACTTTAAGTAGGTAGCTAGTTATATATGTAGGTAGGTATATAGGTTTCCACAGTAGATAGATGGTTATATGGGCCCTACATCTGGTAGGTATTTAGGCCCCACAGTAGAAAGTTATATAGGCTGTCCAGAATGCAGGTAGCTCTGGAGGTATAAAGGCCCTACGGTACATATATAAGTATATAGTCCTCTATAGGTAGGTATATAGGCCTCTACTTAAGTAATAAGCTAGGTGTATAGACCCCTCAGTGGATAAATAGAAATATAGACCTGCTATTAGGTTTGTGGGTATTTAGGTAGGAGCTATATAAGTAGGGAGGTTTGTGGACCCTTTAGTATGTGGGTAGGTATAAAGATTCCCTCAGTAGATAGATAGGTATCTAAGCTGCCCAGTGTATTTGTATGTAGACCCCCAGTAGGTAGTAATATAGAACCCCATTAAGTAGGAAGCTAGCTGTAGGTCGGTAGGTCAGTTGGATTTTACCGCCCCCAGACAGTTTGTAGGTATATAAGCCACCCACTTTGTAGGTAGGTATATAGGCCCCTTTAGTAGAAAGGTTTATAGGCCCATTCGTATGTAGGGAGGTACATGGATCACATGGATATAAAAGCTCCCCAGTTGGTAGGCATATAGGCCCCCATAGATAGGTATATATACCCCTCATAAGTAAATATTTTTGCCCCTTGTTAAGTAGGTAGCTAAGTGTATAGAACCACTCAGTAGATAAGTAGGAGTATAGACCTCCTACTGGGTTTGTGGCTATATAGGTAGGGAGCCATATAGGCTCCCTAAGTAGGGAGGTTTGTGGGCCCTTTAGTATGTAGATAGGTATAATGATTTACTCACTAGATAGATAGGTATCTACGCTGCCCAGTGTATTTGTCTGTAGCCCCCCAGTAGGTAGGAATATAGGAACCCATTAAGTAGGAAGCTAGCTGTATAGACCCTCTCAGTAGGTATATTGGAGTATAGGTCTCCCTAGTTGGTTTGTATATATAAAAAGGCCCCCTTATTAGAAAGGTTTATAGGCCCTTTAGTATTTAGTCTATATACCGTATATACTCGAGTATAAGCCGAGTTTTTCAGCACAAAAAATGTGCTGAAAAATCTCCCCTCGGCTTATATTCGAGTCACTGTCGGCGCTCGGGCGCTGCGATGGCCCGTGTGCTGACAGGGACGCTTCAGCTATATGCAGCTCCTCAGGGAGCGCATATAACTGAATCCCGAGTACCTGACAGCGTCTGCACTGCGGTGGCCCGTGCGCTGTCAGCTATCTCCTACCCTGCATGCGACTCTTCCGGAGCGCACACAGGTGAAGAGATACCACTGCGGAGCAGAGAACGAGCGCTCCATGCTCCGCAGTGGACTCCGGGCGGCCGCAGACTCGCGTGCGCGGCCTGATGACATTACCCGCCTGTGCCGAGAAGATGGAGGACAGCGCGCGGGAGATGGGCAGCGGGGAACCTATACCTACACCTGCCTATACCTTGCCTATAATGACCTATACCTGCCTATATAGCCTACACCTGCCTATACCTTGCCTATAATGACCTATACCTGCCTATATAGCCTACACCTGCCTATACCTTGCTTATAACGACCTATACCTGCCTATATAGCCTACACCTGTCTATACCTTGCCTATAACGACCTATACCTGCCTATATAGCCTACACCTGCCTATACCTTGCCTATAACGACCTATACCTTCCTATATAGCCTAACTGCCTACCTTGCCTATAACGACCTATACCTGCCTATATAGCCTACACCTGCCATATACTTGCCTATAACGACCTATACCTGCCTATATAGCCTAAACCTGCCTATGACCTTGCTATAACGACCTATATCTGCTATAGGGGGCCTACACCTGCCTATACCTTGCCTATAACGACTATAAACTGCCTATTAACTACACTGCTATACTTTTCCTATAAAGACCTATACCTGCCTATATCCTACACCTTGCCTATAGCGACCATATACTCTTGCCTATAGACCTGCCATGGCGGACATATAGTCGCCTTATACCAGCCTATAACCTGCATATGGTGGGACATAATAAAACTGACTATAAACTGCCTATGGGAACATTAACTAGCCTATAATCTATATCTGCCTATTAGGGGACATAAATACTGTCCTATACCTGCCTATGGAGGGAGCATTAACTGCCTACATGTGCCTATGGGGGACATTAAACTGCCTATGTAATTTTTATTGGTATCTATTTTTATTTTTAAAAATACACTATAGCCACTGCTCGGTTTTTCCACCCTAGCTTATACCGAGTCAATAAGCTTTCCCTTTTTGTGGAAAAAGTAGGTACCTCGGCTTATACTCGGGTCGGCTTATCTCGAGTATAAAACGGTACCTACAGTTGGTGTGTGTGTGTGTGTGTATGTATGTGTGTGTATATATATATATATATATATATATATAAAAATATATATATATAATATATATATACTATATATATATAATGTATGTGTATAAAAATTATATATATACAGTAGGTATATATATATCCCCCCTCAGTAGTTTGCTAGTTATATAGTCCCCAGGTAGTTGGTGCTTAATCCCCCAGTAGATAGTTATATAGGCGCCCTTCAGTAGGAAGGTAGGTATAAATCCCCCCAGAAGATACATAGATATATAGGCTCCCTCAGTAGGTAGTTATATAGGCCACTATAGGTAGATATGTAGGCCACAGTAGGTAGTTATATAGGCCCCCATTAAGTAGATAGCTAAATGTAAAGACCTTCTCAGTAGTTAAGTAGGAATTTAGGCCCCCCCAGAAGGTAGGTTAGTATAAAGGCCCCCATAAGTTGGTAGGTAGATGGGTCTTTTCAATATGTAGCTGGATATGCCCCTCTTAGTAGGCCATTATATAGATCTCCCCATTAGGATGGTAGGTGTAGAGAACTCTCCAGTAGCTTGGCAGATATATAGGCTTCCCCATTAACTAATTAGTTATTTAGGCCCACTCCTTGTTTTTACACTTCTATGTATAGTTACATAGCTTTAAGGCTGAAAAAAGACAGATGTCCATCCAGTACAGCATATTGTGCGAAACACATTATCCTCTATTGTGTTGATTACTTTACAGAGCTTAGTATCATTTGCAAAGATCGATATTCTACTTGTGCAATCCATGTGTAAGATCATTAATGAAAATATGACAGGATATGGCCCAATTCTGACTCCTGTGCTACCCCACTAGTAACAGGGATCCGGTCTGAGTATGTACCGTTAATCACCACCCTTTGTTTTCTATCACTGAGCCGTTGCTTACCCACTTGAAAGCATTTTCCCCCAGTCTAAGCATTCTTATTTTACTTACCAACCTTTTATGTGGCACAGTATCAAATACTTTATAAATATCTAGATATATGACATCCAATGCCTCACCCCAATCCAGTCTAGACCTAACCTCCTCATAGAAGCTGATGAGAAGTCTGACAGGACCGATCCTTCATAAAGCCATGCTGGAAAAGCGTTATACATTTATTTTCAGTGAGATAATCCAGAATAGCATCTTTTAGAAAACCTTCAAACATATTACCCACAACAGAGGTTAAGCTTACCGGCCTATAGTTTCCAGGGTCACTTTTTGACCCCTTTTTGAATATTGGCACCACATTTGCTATGCACCAATCCTTTGCGGCATACCCCTTTATTAGACAGTCCATAAATATTAAGAATAGGGGCCTATCTATGACATCACTTAACTCCCTTAGGACACGTGGGTGTATGCCATCTGGACCTGGGGATTTGTCTATTTTAATCTTCTTAAGGCGGAGCTGCACTTCTTCCTGGGTTAGACAAGAAACATTTAAGGTGGAGTTTACCTCATCCCTCTGCTCAACAATAGGAAGCTCATCCTCCTCCTCGGTAAATACAGTGAAGAAATTTTTTTTAATAGCTTTGCATTCATACTCTTTGTGTCATTGTATTAACACTATTATGTCTTTTCATCTACACTATTATGGTCACTATTTATACGTGTTTTATGTTTAGTTTGTTATTATATTGTCATTTCATATAATTACTGTCATGTTCAGTTTTGACCATATCTCATTTAAATCACTATTATGCACATTGTAATTTTAACACAGTAAGCATAGGCATTTATTATATTTTATCTATTTATAATTAGAATAGGGCAACTTTAGGTATGTATTTGCTCCCCGACTTGATAGTGCAGCACATGTGCACGTTCTGCTGACCGTGTTTTCCCTGTCTCCCTTCGGCGTCTAATGTGGCTCGGGTGTGTGACCGGAAATGCGCATTCCGGTTCATGTGCAGTAGAGTCTGAATGCCGGAAGTGGGGAATGGTCCCGCTCGCTGAATGGCGCGTGCACCAGATGCGTGCTGCCTTGATTGGTGGAGCGGTTAGGGATTAGTAAGTATTTATAGATGGTCTGGGACATTCATCCCAGACCATCCATCTGCAGAAGCTAGAGGCGAAACGCGTTAGGACGCGGCAGCAGTGACATTATCCCCTTTCTATTATGGGTAAATCTTGAATCATCTTACTTCATTACTATAGGATTTAATATACTCTGTGACCAATAGTATTTAGTATTTGCCCTTTTCTAACTATGTTATTTCGTTAAGGTTTTTTTTTTTTGGATAATTAATGGTACTGTAATGGTTGTGTTATCTGTAATAGAGGTGTGATATAGTTTTCCCATTAAGTAATAGGGCCCCACATAGTCAATTTGGGAGTATACTTTTGTATAATATCATTTTTGTGCCATGTGATTAAATAAACTATTTATTGATCCATATATCATATTCATTTATGGTGCTTAATGTAAACTATCTGTATATCCCATTTGTATGCCATTGTCTCTTTTTGGTTTCCTCATCATGTTTTTTCTTTTGGAAATAATATTTCTTGTTTTGTGCTTTATATTCATAATTTTTTGGGGGGTTTTTTTACGTTTAATTATGAGAAATGGCTCAAGTTTTCTATGTATGTATTGGTAGATACTAGTTGTAGGCATGTGCTCTGTGCACATATAAGTGATTACAGTAAATTTATATGCAGGGACTCACCAGAAAAGTCTTTTGTGATGAATCATTCCCTTCTCTGATGAGCTACTCTCTCAGCACATCCCTATCATTTCCCGCCTCCGTACAAACTCCAATACATAGTGCCTCAATGGTAATAATGACTTCCTGTGCCCCACATGGTAAAAGTGCTCCCATTTGTGTACCAAATTTTCATCTTTTTTGTCCCCAATGTAAGCACCCCCCCAAAAAAATTAGGTAGGTAGATGGGTTAACCCCCTTCTATGTAGGTATATAGGCCCCTGGTAGGTAGATATAAAGGCCCCCTGTAGGTAGGTATAAAAATCCCCTCAAGGTGAAGCTCCTGTAGTTAGGTAGGTATATACAGTGTCGGACTGGGGGGTCTGGGGCCCACAGGGGAGTTGATCTTGGGGGGCCCACCATACTGTACATGAAAATATTACCGGCCTCTCGGACATAAACGCGCCCATTTTACCACATAATACAGTGTTCAAAACAGAACTGTATTGTGTAGTACAATGTAGTCACACATTTGTCAGTCTAGCATATCATAGACACAGGGCTAAGTAGCTCCATCCATATCCCCCTCCACCCACGTACAATATCCCCCTCCACCCACGTACAATATCCCCTCCACCTACTTTCAATATCCCCCTCCACCCACTTACAATATCCCCCTCCACCACATACAATATCCCCCTCCACCCACATACAATATCCCCCTCCACCCACATACAATATCCCCCTCCACCCACATACAATATCCCCCTCCACCCACATACAATATCCCCCTCCACCCACATACACTATCCCCCTCCACCCACATACACTATCCCCCTCCACCCACATACACTATCCCCCTCCACCCACATACAATATCCCCTCCACGTTTCCCTTGGTCACGCACCTCCCCACCTCCTAAAATAAACACCAGCAAGAAAGTAAAAGTGTAACTCCTATCACAGGGTCAATCAGGGACACATGTACGCTGGCATTATACTGGAGCCGATATAACCTACAACACCGCCATATAGAGACCACATAGAGGTCAGACACCAGCTCAGGTATAACCTACAACACCGCCATATAGAGACCACATAGAGGTCAGACACCAGCTCAGGTATAACCTACAACACTGCCATATAGAGACCACATAGAGGTCAGACACCAGCTCAGGTATAACCTACAACACCGCCATATAGAGGTCAGACACCAGCTCAGGTCACATCACATTACAGTGAATACAGCACTGATCCAATATAGAAGTAAAATAACCCCTGAAATCAGGTACTCACTGGAGACGTCCTATCTGAGGAGTCGTTCTCTTCTCTCATGAGTCGTTCTTATTCCCTTTTCTTCTGCATCCGTTCCACACCGCCATGATGACTTGTCCCGGCCACAACTCATCCCTGCAGAAATTACACACAAATATCTTAGAATCCTCAATTTTCCAGCATCTCTTTACCTATTCCCACCTCTGTACAAACTTCCCAGGGGTGGGAGAGCAGGTACAAGCCATAACTTAGAGGCCTGGTATCCTAAGGGGTTGGAGGGTGGGGAGAGGACTAACCCCCTGGAGATAATGCTACAACTATGGGCTGTTTCCCTCTCAATTATATTACCAGGTAGGTAGACAAGACCCAGGGAAGGGAAAGGGGAAATAGGGAAGGCCCCATTCCGTAGTTTTTGGGGGTTTCTCCCAGTTTTGGGAAGCTGTAGGTTAGGGGCCCCTTTAATAGGCTTTCAAAATTTGTATACAGCAGTTTTGGGCATACAAGCCAACCCCTCCCGTTTTTGGGGGGGGGTCCCCCTATTTTTGGGGGCCCCTCCCCCCTCCCGGGGGATTTGGCATTCCCCCGCCGCCACAGCGGCGGGGGCTCTTTTTAAAGGGCCCCTAGCGCCGGGGGTAAACCTATTTTGCTACTCCGGCGCCGCCGGCCCCCTACAGGCGGGAAACGGGCCCCTGCGCCCGCTTCACCCCCCGGAGTCCCGCTGGCCCGGGGGGAGGCAGGAGGGGTCGGGGTCCCTCCTCTCCCGTATGTCCGGGGCCTTTTTTTGTGCGCCGCACATACAAGGGGCCCGCGGCCCCAGGGAAAATGACGGGGCGGGTGCAGGGGGAGTTTACGGGGCGGGGGCTCTCACTTCCCCCCGCCCCGTGAGAATCGGGCGGGAGCTGCCAAGCCACAGGAGCCTGGTGATAAGGGGGAATTTTTTTATTTTTTTTTTTTATTAACTATAGGGGGGGGCTCTGGCCCGGAAAAAGAGGGGGCCACCTACCTGCAAAAGAGGGTGGCCCCTACCTGGCAAACAAAGGGGGCCACCTCCCCGGCAAAAAAGAAGGGGGGCCCCCTACCTGGGAAACCCAAGGGGGCCCCTTACCTGGCAAACCAAGGGGGTCACCGCCCTGTAAGGGGGACTACCTGCTTAAGGGGGGGGTTTCTAAACCCCTATAAGGGGAAACAACCCGGCTTTTTTCCAAACCGTTTTTGCATTAGGGGGAGTGGGGGGTGGGTTTTTGAAGGGGGGTGGCATACCGGGAAAAATGGGCATTCCAACCCCTAAAGTTCCCCTGCTTTTTTTTATTTTTTAAAAAATTGGGAACTAAGATTAGGCTTCCAAAAATAGTAAAACCAGGGGAATTTTAAAAACCCCTTTATGGTAGTTTTCAGGGAGTTTAGGGGGCTCCTTAGTTTATAAGGGATTTTGGGTCTCCTTTAGGTTTTGGTTTCAGGGAGCATTTCCCCCCCCCCTTTTCTTTCTGTGTTGGTAGTCAGGGCCCCTTTTTTATTTAGGGGACCAGGACCCCCCTTTTTAAATCAGGGGGCCCCTGTGGGTAATCAAGGCAAACCCTTTTTAAAGGGAGTCAGGGCCCCCGGGAGTTTTCAGGGGCCCCCCTGAGGGGCCAGGGGGCCCCCTTTGTAGCCAAAGGGGCCCCCCGTAGGTTTTTCAGGGGCCCCCCGTAGGGATTTAGGGGCCCCCCCGTATAATTCCAAAGGGCCCTTTTGTACCAAGGGGCCCCCTTTATCAAAACCCCCCCTTGTACCACAGACCCCTGTATCAGGCCCCCCCCCGTTTTCCCGGGTTTTCCCCTTGTAGCCAGGGACCCCCTTATTTAACCCCCCTTTGTTTCCAGGGCCCCCCTGTAGTCAGAGCCCCCCTTTATTTAGGGACCCCCTTGTAGCAAGCCCCCCTTGAGCCAGGACCCCCTTGTAGCCAAAGGAACCCCCCCTTTTTTTATTTACCACTCACTTTCCCAACTAAAAATCAATCTCAACAGAAAAGCTTCACCCCACAAATCCCCCCCTGTCAAACTCTATTTCCCGCATTGGGCCCGCACATCCCAAAACCCCTACAAACCCGCTCATCCCCATTCCCCCCCAAACTTCCTTTCCCTATGCACTCATACAAACTCTCCCTCTACTTTCCAAAACCAACCTCCCACCCCGTATCTTTTACCCACTCCATTCCCACCTCAAACCCCCGAAACCCTTTGTGCTGTTATCATCCCCCCCCCGCCCATCTCTTTAATTTCTATCGCTTTAAACCCCTGGCATTTTTTCCCTTTCCCCCTTTTTAAAAATGCGGGCCAAACACACCCATTCCCTTAAAAAACCATTCTTTGACCCCCCTTTGGGCTTCCAACACCCCCATTTTTCACCCGCTTCCCCTTTCCCCCTCAAAACTCCCCAAAGCAAAAACTCTAAACTTCAAATTTTTCCCCCATCCCCTTCACCCAAACCCCCTCCTTTACCCCCTCCAATCAGGCTTCCCCCAAAACCCCACCACTCTACAGAAACCACCATAAAAACCAAAGTCACAAACGACCTACAAAATGCCAAAAGCCTTTAAGCCACAACTTTTTTTTTTCTCCCCTAGACCTTTCCCCCCGGGCCCTTTTACACTTCGACCCACTCACCCCCTCATACAAAATCCTCTCCTCCCCGGGATCACGGGCTTGGCCCCTTTTTGGGTCCCTCCTTCCTTTACGACCGGGAAATTCACGTCTCTCACTCAAAGCACCAAACCCCCTCCTCTTGCCCCCATCCTGTTGGGGCCCCCCCGGGGGCAATCCCCGGGCCCACCCACTCTTTTTTATCTACACTATTTTGGGCTGGGTTCAACTAATAGCATCGCATGGCTTTCCCTTACCCCCTGTAAAGCTGAAATACCCCAAATCTACATCTCCGGGCCCCGATTTTCGCTTTTCTTTCCCCCTCCCGGATCCCCGACTTCTTCCTTTATTTCCCCCTTCTTTTTCCTCCCGTCTCCTAAAACTAAACGTTTAGAAAACTGAATTCAAAATCGTCCCAAACCCCTCCCTCCACCTGATCCCTATACAGCAATGGCTTCACTCTCTTTACCAGCCCACAAGTCCGCGTTTAGGGGTAACCCTTGACTCCAATCTGTCCTTCAAAACCCCCACATCCCCAAGGGCCTCACCCCGCCTGCCCCTCCCCTGAAAAATTCTCTTGCATCCGTTCCAAACCCAAACTCGAAACACAAAAATGCTGGTCCAAGCCCTCGGGCATCCCACGCCAAAACTTCTGCAACATCCTTTTCTGGGGGCCTCCCAACACACCCCTCGGCCCCCCCTCAAACCATCCTTAACTCTGCAGCCCGTCTTATTTCCCCCTCTCTCCTCGCTACTCCCCTCCTCTCCCCCCTGCCAAACCCTTCCCCCGCTTCCATTGCCCAGGCCCAATCCTTTTAAGTTAATTTTTTTTAAAAATTGACCTACAAAGGGCCCCCATAACCTCTCCCCTTCTACATATCGCCTTAGTCTCCAGATACTCCCCTGAAAGCAATCTCCTTCCTCACAGGGGCCCCTTTTTTCCCGCTCTCCCCGAGTCAAAAACCCCCCACAAACAGTCCCCCCAAAATTCTCCCTGCTTTTTCCCCTACTCTGGGAAAACCCCTGTTTCCCCAAAACCCCCAACTCTCCCCCCCCTCTCACCAAACCCCAAAAACACCTAAACCCATCTCTTCAGGGTAGCCATAAACCCAAAAAATAACCCCACTTTACTAAAACTATCCGAAATCATGGTTCCCGCCCCCCACCTTCGTCTCTTTCCACCTTTTTGTAAAACTGTAAGCCCCAAGGGCAGGGGCCTCTTCCTTCGAAACCCCCTGTTAGTTAGTAATTTTGGGCACCTTTTACTTGTTTTACCTTTTAAATTTTTGTATGAAACCTGAAAGGGACAGTGCTCTGGGAAAACCCAAGGGGGCTCCCAAAAATAAATAATAATAATAATAATAATAATATGCCCCTGTAGCCCTATACTTCCCCCTGTAGCCGTGTACTACCCTACTGTAGCTGTTTAAATTCCCCCTGTAACTGTATACTGCCCCGTAGGTATATACATGCCCCCTGTAGCCCCCAGGGAGCATCAATGCTGGACAAGAGACCAGTGGTCTTCAGTGCTGTTCAGTGACGAATATCGATTTACTCAAATTATTGCCCCCTCCAGCTGTATATTGCCCCATGTAGGCCCCTAAACAACCCCCTTTGGTATAAAACAAAGCCTCCGGGACCTTTTACTGCCCCCCATAGCTGTAAAAACGCTCCTTAGGTATATAATCCCCCTTTCCCTATACCCCCCGCCCTTTGCCTCCAAAGGGCATTTTAAAGCTGGAAAGAGCCAGTGGTCTTCAAGGGTGTTTTAGGATTAATTGGGTTTCCCCTTTAAATTATCATGCCCCAAATTTTTAACATCAAGGGGACTTTCAAATTTGCCAGGGCAATACCAGTCCAAAGGGACCTTTTTCCGGGCGTCTAGACACCGACCGCCCCTGATGTAAAAAGGTTTTCCCAAGGGCTAAGTGACACTTGGTTGCCCCTTTTACCTTCTTACAATTGGTTGGAGTTTTGGGGGCAAATTTATCATCCGATTCCGCTGGGGATTATTTTCAATGAAGCCGTCAAATGGGGTGATGGAGCCCAAAAGGGCGTCCCCCTTCTTTTTCTTTCGGGGACTCTTTAAGTATCCCCGTTCTCTGATACAACTGCTGATGACACCGTGCCTCCTAAGCTCAAGGGGCCCCTTCTTCCCGAGAGCATCCTGCTTTTAAAGCCTTTACAATTTTTGGGGAGGGACTGTTTGGGGAATTGTAAGGTGGGTTTTTTTTTGGCTCCCCGGGTGTCAGAATGTGGAAAAAGCAGGGGTGAGGAGGACGTTTAAAAACCCCAATTCCCAAAATTTATCTCCAAATGTATCGGGTTAATTTAGGGGTCAAAAACCTGTTTTTGGGAATTTTTTCATTTTAAACTCCTTGAAAAAGATTTCAAGTTGGGGCAAAAAGTCCCGAAACCCCGAACCCTTGGGCATGTCCCTTCTAAAGGGTTTAAAAAGAGTCTTTTTTTAGTTCCCTTTTAAAAAATGTTTTAAGAAATGTTTAAAATTTTTTTTAAAATTTTAAACCCAAAAGGGCAAATCTCCCTAACTTTTTGAGTAGTGTACATGCCCCCTCAGTAGGCTGGTAGATATATAGGTGCTTAGGCCTTCAAATATTTAGGTGTATAGGTCTCCTATTTGGTAAAAACAGGGATAAGGCTCCTTTCCCCCTTAGTAGGGGAGTTATAGGCTTTCCCCCATTTGTTTGTCAGGTATAAAGCTTCCCCCCTAATTATATACTCCCTAAATTTAAAAAGGTTCATAGCCCACAAGGGTTGGGGGAAACGGAAAAAGGGGCCCCCCCCGTAGGTGGGTATGTTAAAAAAGCCCCCTTTTTAATGTAAGGATAATTTGGGGCCTCACATTGTGTAATAAAGTATAAATATTTCCCCTCAAGGGGGGTAATAAGGGGGTTTAAAGGGCCCCCCCCAAAAGCTGTTATTTTAAAACAACATCCCACCCCCCTTTTTGGGGGGGGTCCCGCTAATTGGGGTTTCCCCCCCCCGGCCCGCCCCGCAAAATTTTGGGATTCCCCCCCTGCCGGCGCCAGAGTAGCCTGGGGCGCTACCTGGTGCCGCCCCGGGCCGGGGCTAACGGGGGGGGAAGGGGGCCCAGCGTCTTTCTCACCCCCCCCGGGGCGTGTCCACTGTGCAAGGGTGAGGCAGGAGGGGAAACGCCCCTCCCCCCCGTATGTAAAAGCGCCGGGGGAGCCCCTGTAAAATACAGATCCGCGTCGCAGGGGGTGTGGGGCTGCGCGCTAAGAAATCACTTCCCCCCCTAAACCCAGAGGGGATCGGGCCGGAGATGTCCGGGGCCTGGTGGGTAATGGGTGGGTTATTTTTTTTATTTTTATAACAAAAGGGGGGGAACTACCTGGCTAATGAAGGGGGCAACTACCTGGCTAATGAAGGGGGGAACAACCTTTCCTGTAAGGGGCACAACCCGGTTTTTTGGGGGGCCCACTAGCTGGCTATTTAAAGGGGGCATTTTTTTGGCTTTTTTTCCAAAGCCATTATGCATTAGAAAAGAGGGTTTCTTATGAAAGGGGGGCACACAAAAAGATGGCGTGTCCAAACCCCCTGCTTTTTCATTTTCAAAAGTTGGCAAATATGGTATATAGCAAACCCCCTTTGGTAGTTATATATTTTTCCCCATTTGGGAGGTACGTAATAAAACCTCCATTAACAGTTTAGCAATAGATATTTCTTTTCAGTAGCTAATAAAAATAGGCCCTATAGTAAAGATATATTTGGCCCCCCCCATCAGGTATTAGGGGTTTTAAAGGGTTTCCCCTTTTAAATTGGGAGGATATTGGGAACCAATTTTTATAGGTTTCCCAGTTTTAAAAGGTCTGCCAATTTAAATAGGGAATAACCCCCCATTTAGTAGATTTGGGATATAAAGCACTTTTGGGTTTTTTATGTAAAGGGGTGAGCCCCCTATTAAGGGATTTGATTTTTAGGCTCTCCCCAGTAGTTTTTTTAGCTTAACACGCCCCCTAATCGGGCAAAAACCCGTAGGTATGTTTTATAGGCCTCCTGTTTCTAAATGTTATAAAAGGCTTCCAAATATTTGTTTTAAAGCGCACCCTTTAATTTGGGGGAAGGTTTTATGGGTTTTTTTTAATAGGGATAGAGGGAAAATATAAAGGCTTTCCCCCGCAGGGAGTTATATAGGCCCCAGTAGGAACTAATAAGATCCTAACCTGGGGGAATTTTAAAGGCTCTGATTTTATAGTTATAATGCCTTTCTTTAGATTGGGAGGTTAAAAGGGGACAGGAAGGGGTAATATGCCCCCCTCATTTTTGCCCCATTATGTATAAGAGCTAGAAACATGCCCCAGAAGGTAGGTTTTACCCCCCAAAAGGTAAAAGGAATGTAAAGGCTCTCCAAAAAGCAGGGGTACATTTTATAAGGCCCCCCCCAATTTAAGTACACCTATGTGAGCAGGGTTTAAAAGGGCCCCAAAAGGGTTAAATTAGGTTTTTTGGGGATCCCTTTGTTTTTCAGGTAAAGTTTTTAGGCCCCCAATTTAAGGGAGGTAGCTAGGGATAAAAGCCCCCCACAAAAATGTAGGGGGAAAGGGGAATAGGCTCCTGGGTTAAAATAATTTAATAGGCCCTACCCAAAAGGGAGGTATTTTGGTTTCCCCCGGAAAGGGAAAAATAAAATTTGGCCCCCATAAGGCAGGGAGGTAAATTTTGGGGCCTTTTTAGCTGGGTACTTTGGGAAATATGCCCTTCTGTAAAAAGGGAAATATTATAAGCCCTACATAGATAATAAGTTTTTAGGCCCTGCCCCATAGGGAATATAGACCCACCCTTAGGTTTAAAATAGGGTTTTAGGCCCCCAAAATTTTGTTATATGGGAAAACAGCCCCCCCCCCATTAAGTTTAGTGGTTATAGGCCCCTAAAAAGTTTGGTATGTTTTTAGCTTCCCATAGTAAAAATTTTTTAAGGGCTTTTTAAAATATGTAAGGGGAAATAGATCCCCTTTAAATATAAATCGTAGGTGTAAAGGACCTCCATTAAAAAAGAAAGCTAGCTGTATAGCCCCCTTTTTTGGGAAGTAGGGGTAAAAACCCGCCCTATAGAAATTTTCAAGTATATAGGCAACCAAATGGGTTGGCAGATAAATAAATAAGTCTCCTTAATAACTAGGTTTATAGGCCGTTTAGTATATAGGTAGGTTTATAAATCCCCAAGAAAAGTATATAGGGCCCCCCGTTGGTTTGGGTTTTGGGGAAAAATCACCAAATAGGGAGGGATAATTGGGGAACCCCCTTTAAATTTTTTTATATACACCCCCTTTTTTATTTTTTAAACTAATTAAAGGGCCCCTTTTAGTGGTAAGTAAATTTTTAAAAGGTCACCCAGTAAATAGGTATGTATATAGACCCCCAGTAAAAAGTTAGATATAATGGCCTCACCCGTAAAAGTGAAAGTATATAACTCCTCCGTATGTAATAGAAAATTGACCCTCTGATTAATTAAGGGATCTAGGTTTTGTTTTTCCCCCCCAGGTAACCCGGGGTTCCTCAACATGGAGGGAATTATCCCCCTTAGGGAAAAAGATAGGTGGCATGGCCGTCTTCCCATTGTATGCAGTTTTATTGGGCAACCCCGAAAGGGAGTTTGGGGTATAAAAGGCCCCCTAATTCCCCGGGAAATAGGAAAATTTGCCCAATAAGGAAGGGGAGGGATATAGCCCCCTTCAAATAAGGGGGTTTTATAGAAACCACCCATTAGGAGGGAATTTAAAAGGCCCCTTTTCCCGAAGGGTGGCAGTATAAAGTTTCCCCCCGTTTATTCGGTTATATAAGGGCCCCCCCTTTTTGGGAGGGCCCCCTTATTTTGGGAGGTAAGTCTAAAAACCCCTTTTGTAGGTTTAAAAAGGCCCCCTAGTAAGGGGGTTCTTATATAAAGTCACCTCAGACAAATTGGGAGTTTTTTTAGTCCCCAAGTGGATAGGTAGGTGCCTGGGTGCCCAAATCATTAGGTAAACAGGTTTCCCTTTAGAACATAGCCCCCTTTAAATAGAACCCCCATTATAGGTAAATATGGCTTTTATAAAGGGCCCCCAAAAAAAGATAAGGGATAAAAGGCTCCCTCAGTATTAAAAGGGAATATAAAAACGCCCCCAAATTTGGGAATACTAGTATTTAAAGGCAGGGCCCCATTAGTGAACCCGGAAAAATAGCCACCCCAGTAGAAAAGGGGGTAAGTAAAGCCCCCTGAAGGGAGAAAAAGGGTTTTTTAGGAAACGAAGATAGATAACCCACTAAAAGGCAGGTAAATAGACCCCCAGTAATAGAAAAATAGACTATCATGCAAGAAAGGGGAAATAGGCCCCCAAAATAGGTTTTAAAAATTTTTTAGACCCCCCCTTAAATAGGTAGTAGGTTTTTGAGTGAGAAAATAGGTAATATAAGGACTCCACCCTTTGGGAAAGATGGTAAGTTTGTAAAATTTTTAAAAAAAGGCCCCCCAATTTGGGTGGAGGGGGAATAAAATAATCTTTTCATTAGGGAGGAAAATTATATTCCCCTTAAATATGTAGGGGAAAGGGAGGGGAAAAAAAGGGCCCCTGGGTAAATATTTAATCTACCATAGAAAATTATAACACCCCCTTTTTAAAAGGAAAGGGAAACAAAGGGTTTTACCCCAACACCGGGCCCCTTTAATTTGGTACAAACCCTTTTTCCCCCCAGCTCGTTAAAACTTAAATTCTAAAACAGCCAACACAAGGCGGCAACTCAAATGCATTTAGGCATGTTTGGGCAAGGTCAAAACAATCTCCTGCAAATTCAAACCGATAAGTAGGGGGGAAAGGGAAAATTTTAGTCCTTTTGGGAAAAGTTTTCAAGGTTTTTGGTGCCAAAGGGGCTGGTCTGATTTTTTCAAAATGGCTGATCTCCTGGGGTTTTTACGCCCCAACCATCTCTAGGGTTTTTCAGAGAAAGGGCCCAAAAAGAAAAAACATCCCGAAAGCGCCCTCCCCGTGGGCGGAAAAAAACCCCTTTTTATTTTCCAAGGCAAAGGGGAATGGGCCAAAATGGTTTTTAGCCCGATAGAAAGGGGAACCAAATGACTCAAATAGCCACCAACCCTTAAAAAACCAAAAGGGAGGGCAAAAGCATCTCGAACGCACATTAAAGGGGAAAATTTTTTAGGCAGATGAGGGGTACAGCAGGGAGAAGACCACAACCGGGTGCCACTCCTTTTGCAAGAAAAAGGAAAACTGAGGCCCCAAATTTTCTCAAACCCCAACGAAATTGGACAGTAGAAAATTGGAAAAACTTGCCCTGGTTTTGATGTCCTCGATTTTTTGCTACACATTCGGATGTGTAAAGGGTTTAGAATTTGGTGTCAACAAAATGAAAGCATGGATCACCTGCCCTTGACAAAGGTTCAGGGTGGTTGGGGGGGGCATGGGGTGGGGAATTATTTTCTTGGGCACTCTTTTGGGGCCCCCTTTGGACCAATTTAGCATCGTTGAACACCTTGTGGAATCTATGCCAAGAATTGAGGCAGTTCTGAAGCAAAAGGGATCCCAACCCGTCTACAAGTGTACCAAAAAAATGGCCGTTTAGTGTAGGGCCCAACATCGGGAAATAGTTTTTAAAGGCCGCCCATAGTAACTAGGTATATAGGCCCCCCCATTTAATAAACAGGCCAATGGAAAGGTAGGTATATAATTTTCACCCAAGGTAGAAAGGGGGAAGGCCCAAATTGGGAAAATAGCTAACTAAAGTACATGGCCCGTTTATATGCCCTTTAGTAGTGTTGGGATTAATATATTAAAAAAATATTTTTTTTTTTAATTTTTCCCCCCGTTTGGCATTATAAGGGCCCTTCAAAAGAGTTGGTATATCTTTCCTAATTGGTAGTATATAGGATTTTTAGTAGGGAAAGTGTATGACCCCCCATAGTGTAAGCATGAAAGGGCCCCCATTAGTACCACAGAGCAGGTATTAGCAACCATATGTAATAGGTATTTGGGCTCCCCATTAAGTATGTGCCTAGGGTTTTCCCCAGTAGTAATAGGAAGTATATATGCCCCTCGAAAGGGATGAGTTATTATGCTACCTGGTAGGAGAAATATAAGGGGACCCTCGGATAGTAATAGACTACTTATACTAGTTTTTTAGACCCACAGTAGGTAAATTTAAAATTTTCATTTATTTAAGCGCCCCTTGATTCCGGGGACTGTACAGTTTAGGCGGGACATAATAAAGGTATTAATTTTATAGGCAAAAAACCCGCTCAGTGGTAAAAAACACCCCCTTAGTAGGAGGTAGGGTTTTAAAACCCTTAGTAGGAAAATATTTTTGTTCCCTTATGGGAAAAGCTTCCCCATAGGTAGATAGCTTTATAGCCTTCTTTTAAGGGAAGAAAGGGAGACATTTTTCCCCCCAAAAAAAGATAGGATATAGGGCCCCTGGATTGGAAGGATATGGCTCCCGTAGTTTGGATATAGGGTTCCCAGCAGGCATTTTAAAGTAAAGCCCCCAATTAAGGGAGGTAGTTAATAATAAAACCTTCCCCCTATGTTTGGGAGGTATATAGGCTTCCCCAGTTATGTAGGTTTATAGGCTTTCCTGTTGTTAGATAATTATATAGGCCCTCTAAGTAGATAGGTAGATATATTGCCCCCCATTGGGAAAAGGAATAGGTCGCCCCAAAAATTGGAATTGGGCCCCCATAGTATAGTTAGGCATATAGGCCCCCGTAGGGGTTTTCTTTTGTTAGGGCCCCCTAAGTGTGGGATTTTTGGCCCCCCAGTAGGTAGGTAGGTATAAAAACTCCCAGTACATATGCAGGTATATAGGGCCCCTGAGTAGTAAGTAGGTATAACTGTACAGGCTCCCTCAGTAAGTAGGTATTTAGCTAAATAGGTCCCCTGTTAGATGCATAAGTGTATAGGCCCACTCAGCAGGTAGGTAGGAACATAGGCATCCCATTATGTAGTTAGTTAGTTATTTAGGCCTCCTCAGTAGGTAAGTAGGTATAATATTCCTCCTCCCAAGGATGGTATTTATAAACGGTCCCTTAAAATGTAGGTATATAGGTCCTCTCAGTGGGCAAATAGAAATTAAGGTTTCCTAATAGGTAGGTAAGGAAATAGGCCTACATATACGGGTATAAAAGCTTCTTCAGGATGCAATTAGGTATATAGATCCCCTATAAAATATGTGTACAATGAAAATATAGGAAGTTTCAGGCATTAACTGGTATATCTACACTGTTA
This sequence comes from Phyllomedusa bahiana, assembly GCA_025379985.1. Classification (NCBI taxonomy): domain Eukaryota; kingdom Metazoa; phylum Chordata; class Amphibia; order Anura; family Hylidae; genus Phyllomedusa; species Phyllomedusa bahiana. The sequence continues at coordinate 23,617 of JAODAL010025093.1, forward strand.
TGTATGCTGGCTTACATACCATCTATCTACCATAGACAAAGTAAATACAGATTACAAAATGAATAAAAGCAACACATTTTGTGGGCCAAACAGAGCCCACTTTATTAGGCTTAACTAGTAGATAAAGAACACTATTTGACTGCTATTTTGGCTCCAAACTGCAGCATGTCGTATTATAAAATATATTATGATACAATAAAAAACATCAAGTAATCGCACGATATATCTGAGGTGCGCCGGAGCACACTATGAGAAAATACTTATAAAGTTTGTTCATAAGATGGTTAATTTGGTTTTAGAGATATGTAGTGAAAAACCTTAAGGTACTTTTGGAAAAGACATTTGTCAGAACTACGCGTTTCGTCTGTAAAAGACTACCCCAGGTTCGTCATAGTACATACTGATGTATCAAGGTTTAAATAGCCAATTTGGAAGCTTAATTAGCCACACTTTACAACATTAGGGCTTGTTCACACGGCGTTTTGGATCCTTTTTACGGATCCGTTCTTGACACTTGAAAAGCGCATCCGGAAAGCGGATCCGCAAAATGCAGCATTGGATACTTTAATTGAATTCATTTTGAATGCTTTTTCACTTGCGTTTTACGCATCCGCTTTCCGGATGCGTTTTCACAAGGACGAAAAAAATCTCTCTCTCTCTCTCTTCATTGCATGTCTGCCCGGCAGCTCCATTCATTGTATGTCTGCCCGGCCGCTCCATTCATTGTATGTCTGCCCCGCTGCTCCATTCATTGTATGTCCTGCCCCGCAGCTCCCTTCATTGTATGTCTGCCCGGCAGCTCCATTCATTGTATGTCTGCCCCGCAGCTCCATTCATTGTATGTCTGCCCCGCAGCTCCATTCATTGTATGTCTGCCCCGCAGCTCCATTCATTGTATGTCTGCCCCGCAGCTCCATTCATTGTATGGCTGCCCGGCGGCACCATTCATTGTATGTCTGCCCGGCCCGCCATTCATTGTATGTCTGCCCCGCCGCTCCATTCATTGCATGTCTGCCCCGCAGCTCCATTCATTGCATGTCTGCCCCGCAGCTCCATTCATTGCATGTCTGCCCCGCAGCTCCATTCATTGCATGTCTGCCCCGCAGCTCCATTCATTGCATGTCTGCCCCGCAGCTCCATTCATTGCATGTCTGCCCCACAGCTCCATTCATTGCATGTCTGCCCCGCAGCTCCATTCATTGAATGTCTGCCCCGCAGCTCCATTCAATCAATGTCTGCACCGAAGCTCAATTCATAGAATGTCTGCCCCGCAGCTCCATTCATTGCATGTCTGCCCCGCCGCTCCATTCAGTGGATGTCTGCCCCGCAGCTCCATTCATTGTATGTCTGCCCCGCCGCTCCATTCATTGTATGTCTGCCCCGCCGCTCCATTCATTGTATGTCTGCCCCGCCGCTCCATTCATTGTATGTCTGCCCCGCCGCTCCATTCATTGTATGTCTGCCCCGCCGCTCCATTCATTGTATGTCTGCCCCGCAGCTCCATTCATTGTATGTCTGCCCGGCCGCTCCATTCATTGTATGTCTGCCCGGCCGCTCCATTCATTGTATGTCTGCCCGGCCGCTCCATTCATTGTATGTCTGCCCGGCAGCTCCATTCATTGTATGTCTGCCCCGCAGCTCCATTCATTGCATGTCTGCCCCGCAGCTCCATTCATTGCAAGTCTGCCCCGCAGCTTCCATTCATTGCATGTCTGCCCCACAGCTCCATTCATTGCATGTCTGCCCCGCAGATCCATTCATTGATTGTCTTCCTCGCAGCTCCAGTCATTGCATGTCTGCCCCGCAGCTCCATTCATTGCATGTCTGCCCCGCAGCTCCATTCATTGCATGTCTGCCCCCGCAGCTCCATTCATTGCATGTCTGCCCCGCCGCTCCATTCATTGCATGTCTGCCCCGCCGCTCCATTCATTGTATGTCTGCCCCGCCGCTCCATTCATTGTATGTCTGCCCCGCAGCTCCTCCATTGTATGTCTGCCCCGCAGCTCCTCCATTGTATGTCTGCCCCGCAGCTGCATTCATTGTATGTCTGCCCCGCAGCTCCTCCACTGTCCCCGCCGCTCACCTGCGCTGCCACCGCCGCCCGCCGCTCACCTGCGCCGCCGCTCACCTGTGCTGCCGCCCGCCGCTCACCTGCGCTGCCGCCGTCGCTCACCTGCGCTGCCGCCGCACACCTCGATCCCCGTCCAGTCTCCCACTGCGCTTTTCGCATCCGCTTTCAGGATACAAAGCGCAGCTGATACGTACCCGGAGTGTGGAGCGCTTTTGGACAGGTGCCAAAAGCGGACTCCATTCTCTCCTATGGGCTTTCACTTGCGTAAACCGCAATAAGAATTGACATGTCAATTCTTAAAGCGGATGCGAAAAGCGCAGCGCAGGAGAGCTCTCAAAAGCGCATCGGCGATCTCCCGTGAGAACAGCGATGCGTTTTTGCCATTCAACGCAATGTTAATCACACTGACAATTGTTTGATCCGTTTTGCGGATCCGTAAAACGGATCCGTAAAACGGATCACAAAAACGCCGTGTGAACAAGCCCTTACATTCATAAATCACATACATAGGTAACCAAAATGTAACGAAAAACATTAAAACAATATTTCTAAAAAATATTTGTAAAATATTTGTAAAACTTAACACATAGTTATATGATAACCTTATATAATAATGTCTATATTTTATGAAAGAGGATTTAGCTTACCATACTAACATTGAGAGATAGAATATCCAAAATAAAATCCAGAAAAATCACATTGTATAAATTATATACATTTATTTGCATTTTGCAGTGAGAAATAAGTATTTGATCCCTCTGGCAAACAAGACTTAATACTTGGTGGCATAACCCTTGTTCGCAAGCACAGCAGTCAGACATTTTTTGTAGTTGATGAGGAGGTTTGCGCACGTGTCAGGTGGAATTTTGGTCCCCTCCTCTTTGCAGATCATCTCTAGATCATTAAGATTTTGAGGCTGTCGCTTGGCAACTCAACTACATAAGTTTTCTATGGGATTAAGGTCTTGAGAATGGCTATGCCACTCCATGACTTTAATGTGCTTCTTTTTGAGCCACTCCTCTGTTGCCTAGACTGTATGTTCTGGGTCATTGTCTTGCTGCAAAACCCAGTCACCACCCATTTTTAATATCCGAGTGGCGGGAAAGAGGTTGTCACTCAGGATAGTGCGCTACCTGGCTCCATCCATTCTCCCAATGATGTGGTGAAGTAGTCCTGTGCCCTCAGCAGAGAAACGCCCCTAAAACATAATGTTTCCACCTCCATGCTTGACAGTGGGGACGATGTTCTTTGGGTCATAGGCAGCATTTCTCTTCCTCCAAACACGGTGAGTTGAGTTAATGCCAGAGAGCTCAATTTTAGTCTCATCCGACCACAGCACCTTCTCCCAATCACTCACAGAATCATCCAGGTGTTCATTGGTAAACTTCAGACGGGCCTGCATACGTGCCTTATTGAGCAGGGAGACTTTGTGGACACTGCAGGATTTTAAACCATTACGGTGTACCAGTGGTTTTCTTGGTGACTGCGGTCCCAGCTGCCTTGAGATAATTAACAAGTTCCCCCCTGTAGTTTTAGGCTGATCTCTCACCTTCATCATGATCAAGTATACCCCACGAGGAGAGATTTTGCCTGGTGCCCCAGATCAACATTGATTGGCAGTCATTTTGTATTTCTTCCATTTTCTTACTATTGCACAAACAGTTGTCTCCTTCTCATCCAGCTCTTACTTATGGTATTGTAGCCCATTCCAGCTTTGTGCAGGTCTATGATCTTGTCCCTGACATCCTTAGAAAGTTCTTTGGTCTTGCCCATGTTGTAGAGGTTTGAGTCTGACTGACTAATTGAGTCTGTGGACAGGAGTCTTTAATGCAGGTAATGAGTTGATTAGGTGCGTCTAACTGGTCTGTAGGAGCCAGAACTCTTAATGGTTGGTAGGTAATCAAATACTTATTTCTCTCAGTAAAATGCAAATAAATTTATATAATTTATATAATGTGATTTTTCTGGATTTTATTTTGGATATTCTATCTCTCAATGTTAAAATTTAACGTACTCTTAAAATTATAGACTGTTCATGTCTTTGTCAGAGGGAAAACTTACAAAATCAGCAAGGGATCAAATAATTATTTCCTTCACTGTATATGCTCCCCCAGTAGGTAGGTAAAAATATAGGCCCCCATTAAGTAGATAGGTAGTTATATGGGCTACCTAATTATGCAGGCAGATATAAAGGCTCCTCCAGTAGGTAGGTACAGTGGACCCCCATTAAATAGATAGTTAAGTATATTTTTTTTTCTAGTAAGCAGTAAGATTATGGGCAACTTCAGTAAGTAAGTAGGCATATGGGTCCCTTCAGTAGGTAAGTATATAGCCTCTCATTAGGTAGGTAAGTGGAGGGAACAGGGAGAGGTCAGTTTATTGTCTTTATTTTTTTTTCATTAATGGGGGTACTATGGATGTTTCGGGTCCTACTTACTACCTATCTACTAGGAGCCTACCTACCTTGGGAATACTTACCTAACGCAGGACTACCTACCTGGGGGCCTACCTGCAAACCTACTTGGGGCACTGCCTACCTGCATAACTGTGGCCTTCTTTGACTACCTACATACTTGGGACCTTGCTTGCCTACCTACCTACCTGAGGCCTCGTCTGCCTACCTACCTTCCTGTGGCCTTTATAACCTACCTTGAGCCTTCCCTATATATACCTTGGGCTTTGCTTATGTGCCTGGCTGGGACCTTACCAAAAATTTGCCCTACCTATCGAAATACTGGGTTCTTACTACTTAATGGGCGGCCTATCTACCCAGTTACCTAATTGGATGGGTAGCTACCTTTCTAATAGTGTGACTTTGCCTAAATAATTTGAAGGGCTTCTGGTTTAATCAGAGCTACTTATCAAGAAGTTTTGGGGAGGGTCTATCCATTTGCAGGACTGTATTTAGTATTCACGTACTTGGCAACGTTTGAAAGTGGCTATCAGGGAGATCTGAAGCTGCTGCGCATGTAGAGCGCCAGTCCCAAAAAAGAATGCATACCACACCCTCTTTGTGTGTAGCCACATCCCTTCACAAAAGGCCATGCCCACTCCACCTAACTGTATAATGGCTCTGGAAGAAAGCTAATTTAGGGGTTTGTTTTTTTGCTTCACCCAGGTTTCTTTGACGTTGGATAGCCTATTCAGCCACAAGGAGAGCTGGGAGATGCCGTTAAACTGTGCTTGAGTCTAAACCATTACACTGCTACCAGTGTACACAGACTCTGCAGACTGTATATTACCTCCATACAGTGACCATATAGTGGTAGATACCAGTGTACACAGGCATTGCAGACATTTAAGTGATTACAGTGCAGTTACATATAGGGACTCATCGAAGACATCTCTATGACTGGAATTTTTCTCTTTCCCTTTTCTTCTCCATCCTGTCCAGACTGCCATGATGACTTTTCCTGAACACAACTCGTCCCTGCAAAATTTACCAGCACTTTTCTACCTGTGGCCACTTCTTTATAATTATATATTCCATATATATACATGGAAAAATAAGTGCGGCAGATTAAGTGTGAATACACCTCTGTACAAACTCCACATGGGGAGGTAGGTGGTGAGATTATGGGGTGGTAGCTGCAGGTGGAAAAGTTATAGGGTGAAAGGTGGAGGTGAGGGGACTATAGGGTAAGAGGTGAAAAGGTTATGAGGTGATAAATGGAGGTGAGGGGGATATGGGGTGAAAGGTGGAGAGATTATGAGGTGATAGGTGGTCATGTGGGGTGATACGTCGGGGTTGTATTTTGTGTTGGCAATAGGATGCATAACACAATGGTGGGGAAGGAGTGGGAGAGAGGAGTACAGAGGATCATGCCCCTGGAGATTGTATAGCAGCTGTGGTCTGTATCCTCCAGGATCATATTGTGCAGGTTGAACTCCATACCCTGCAGCCCCAATAGATCAACCACAGGCATGATCTTCAGGAGGTGCAGGAGATGGCGTTTAGTATGGTCATGTTTTTTATGTTTTTATTTTTATATAGGTTTTCCTTTTAGACTATGTGGGATTTAATGGATTATGTCTGAGCAGCGCTGGATTGATTTTGTTAATAAAATGGTGAAAGAGGGCTGATGTCAGAGAGTGTTTATTTAAATAAGTTTTTTTTGTGCAGTTTGTGTCTGCTATATTTCAAATAAATTTCAGTGCTAGTAATGGAGGTGTCTGACAGATGCTTTTCCATTAATAGAGCTCAGGCTTGGTATCTCCAAAACTAGCACTCAGCTGTGGTTTTTGTCACCCAAAGGCTGACAGTAAGCGTGGATCACTATTACACCAATATCCAACGCACCAAGGGTACTGGGAAAAGCTGGGTAACCATCAGAAGCAGACCCTTGAATATGACGGTCCACTTCTGGGTCAGCTGCATGGACCTACCCATTCTGATACTATCAGGCTTCAGCTGTCGGTTTTACCTTGGTTGGTAATGGAAGGGGGGACACAACTTTACTTTTTTTTTGTTCAGAAATCATTATTTATTGGGAAACCAAAAATGGGCCACTCCTGTAATCAGTATAGCAGTTGTCCATGTTTAGATTCTCATGAAATAAATCATTTTTTTGAAAAAAAGACAACAAAAATGACTGACAGATGCCTCTTCAATGGAGCTTTGTGTCAGCCAGCAGTGTTTTTGTTACCCCCCATAGAAGTACTAGTTCTAGCACATTTTGTTTTGGGGTGTATCTAGCATTAATAAGGCCCCACCACCTACCGGAAATTGGAACTCAGCTATAGAAAAGTAGCAATAATGAAAGCTATAAATAATAGCACCATATATCAGTAAACCCACTTAGTACCTTTTATAAGGAAATAACAGGCTGGTTATTTACTACTACCTAGCACTACTATGTTCCTGCTTCTTAGTGGTCTCCCTCAACCTGTGGGCTCTATAGCAGCTTCTATGGCTATAGCTATGGCGATGCTTGCACCCCTGGATCAGATACAATAAAAATGTTGTAGGTCAATGCATGGGCATGCAGTGGAGTAACTATAATGAATATAGAGATTGTTGGCTGAGGGTTCCAAATGATCCCTCTATAAAGTAAAAGAATAAGAGCACTATAAAATGACAAAGGGCCCTGTTCATAATTGTGCATCAGGTTCCCCAATGCAAAGGCAACTGTTTGGAGTCCATGCTTTACTGGACATACTACTATGTCCTTTGAGATGGACATAGATATAATAAAGCTGAAATAATCATTGTGAGTGATAATCTTAGCATGCACCATAAAAAGCAATGATTGCTGCATTTGTCAGTAAATGTATTGGAATTATATTACTTTAGGGTATATCAAATCATTATCTCATATACAGTCAAGAGTATTCATTGCAGAATCTTTAGAGTTGGCGCCAGTGTTTGGATTGGAACACATCACTAAATGTCTCTAGAGGAAATAATAAAATGGGAAATAAACAGATGATCAGAAGCAAGTCAAAATCATAGGGCGTAACAAACCCAAGAATATGATAGGAGGACATTGGGGAAGCAAGTAACAAATAGATAGATATTACACTATGCCAACCACCTGGAAATGAGAAGAAAGAGCCTAAGAGGTACACCCTGAAAGAGGATGCTGAGTATTGATTTGTGTCCCATTACTTTTAGATCTATGAGATTAGTGGGATGATTTTATAGGATTATGTGTATGTGTCCATTCAATATTTTATTTATATAATGGATTGTTGTTGCCTCTTTCTGACTGTGTTTTTTCTGTTGCATTCTGACCTCTTCTTACATTCACTGTCAGCAGCATGTAGCTCATGATGGAAGTCACATGTAGTGAGCTGGCTTGGTGGCTATATAAGGGGTGTCTGCACACATATCCTTTGTTGCGGTCACAGATTTAATGACAAATTTATCAAAGTTGCAAAAAGGGATGATTATTGTTTTTTTTTATTCAAGGAGGACAGAATTTCTGAAATGCAGAAAAAACACAGTTTGAGAACTGTTCGAATGCTGCTGTGGTGAAAATATATCATTAGTGGACAGTCTGCACCATTGTGACCATGCAGCTAATTAAGGCACTTGTAGACTTGATGCAGGCTTTCACGCAGTTGGTGCAAGACCTTGCACAGAGGGTTCAATTGCAGGAGACAATGTCCACTTAGAATGCAGTTACTAGCTGTCCACCTGTCGAGCCCAGGTTAAGCCTGCCGGATCGTTTCGTGGCAACCATTCTCAAGTTCAAGTTTTATTTTCATCTTAGGACGCATTCCTCAGGTACTGAGGAACAATGATTGGGCATCATCTTCTCTTTGTTACAGAGGAATCCTCAAGCTTGGGCCTTCTCCCTAGAACCCAATTCGTTAGAACTAGCTTCTGTAGACTTGTTTTTTGAAGATTTGGGTCTCCTATGTGATGAACCAGATGTTAGGTCAGAAGTCAAGACTAACCTATTATCCCTCCACTAGGCGCAGCGACCAGTGGAAGACTACTACTCCAAATTTAGGCATTGGTCTCATTCCTCACAGTGGAATGACCAAGCATTACGATGTCAAGGTCTGAGAGAAGGGGAACATCTCTCCTTATGGAGAGCACCAGTTAAGGTGTGTAGTGTTTTGATTGCCTTTTAGCCCACTACCAAGCCTCTGCATATCACAAGGCATTATGGGAAAGGAGCTGGGAAGCTCACTGCGCCCTCTATTGGTTTTAACAAATCCTCAATTTACTTCTGATTCACTGAATCTTTGAGAAGCAATAAGGAATATTAGTCAAGCCAATATTGCTCATCTACATACACCGTATTGGGGTTTTGCCCCTCTTCAGTGTAGAGCAGAGCGATACTGGCTTGAAACTGGCTTGAAAGGGAGATACTGTCAGCAGTATGCTACTGTCCTTTTAAGGTTCCTGCTTCAGCCAGGGTTCTTTACTGAACATAATGGGTTAAGCACCTCGGCTAATCCCTGGCTGGGGCAGGGTATTTAAACCTTTACCTGGCTTTCCATCATTGCCTGTGATTACTCTTGTAACCTGGCTTGTGTTCATTCAGAATGCTATTTCTCTGGCTCTGATATTTGGCTTGTGTCTCGTTTGTTCCCTTGTCTTTAGATTCAGTACTGCGCGCTCTCCTGGGTTGACATTGGCCCGTCTGACATTCTCCTTCTATTTGTTTTCCATTGCGTCTGTGCTACGTTTGTCATCCATTTGTCTGCTCCCAGTTTTTGTCAGGGTTTGGTCAGGGACAGGTTCCTGCAGGCTCGCCCTTTTTGGGGCGGTTGCTCTGCTTATGCAGGGTAAGCCAGGATATAATTAGGGCTCCCTGACAGAGTCCTGACATTTACTTACCACTAAAGGCTCTAGTAAATAGTCTTGGTTGAGAGTATTCCACATCTTAGGCTTGGATACAACAGCTAAGCAGATAATATCCTCCCCCATAGGTGTGGATACATCAGCTGGACTGATAGCATCACAGCCTATAGGCTTAGATGCATCCACTTGGCTTTTAGTATCATACATCATAGACTTCAATATGGCTGCGTCCTACACAACAGTCTTAAATACATTTGCCATAACAATCTTAGAAACATCTGCAGGCTTAGATACCTCTGTAGTCCACACAACAGTTTCAGATACATTTGCAACTCTTCCAGCAGCCCTACATACATTAGACAACCAGTGGGTATTACACAACATAGAAAAAGATACATTCTTCTCAGGTGCTGGGTTGTCCTTCTTAAGTGGAGGGGTGACATACGGGGATTCCATGCTACCCAAATACGTTCCTGGTAATATATTAGTGGGGGTGGTATTGGGGATCCTCACTTGTTTAAATCTTGGTATAAACCTTCCAACACATGCAGACTTAGAGATTCATTCCCCCAACAACTTCAAACTGCAGGATTTCTCAAGGATGCACACTGGAAGGATTCAACCTTTTCCTCTGTCCTAGCAACAAATAGGACACTAGGGGTTGATTCAGCAGATTGTATAGGATGATCGGGATATCCGTTTAGAAGGGCACTTAATGATGAAATGATCGACCCACCTGGATCACCCTAATTGGTCCTGCTGGATCCATAGTTGGGGTAAGGGGAATAGAATACCTCAGTGGTGGACTGAGAAGAGTGTTTGGATTCCCTCCAAATTTACTTCCCTTCCAGTTTGAAGACATAGGTCTGAAACCCTTAATACAAAAATTAAGCACTACAATTGCCATGTAAAACTGACAAATACCTCACAAAGATCCTAGCAGTTCTTTAGTGTCAGGGTTAATTGCTAAATAATGACACTAATGCCCTAATCAGACTAAAAATAATAATAATCCCACCAAATGTCAGGGCAATGGGGTAAATGAGAGATATGGAAGGGACAGGGGCATACACCAAGGAGGACAGGCCAGTAGATGCCACTGCGAAACTCAATTACTGTATGTCAGGGAAAAGGAAAACTACACACAGGAGAATAGCCTCCCAAAAAAATTGGGAATCTCGCAAGAGAACAAAGAGTGACTTTTAATGACTATATTTACTATTTTGCCATAGGCAAACTTAAACTCTATCAGTTCTCAATATGTAAAGCACTAAAACATAACTTTTATTATGTATAACACTTAACCTCTATACACACTACTTAAAAACCTGATTTCTAACCTCTCAATTTGTCCCTTTCTACTTGTGAAGGAATAACTCCTTTTCTATTATCAGGTCTGGTGGAACACCACTTATTAACTGGGGAGGGGAACTCTATGTGGACAATGATTTACTAACTCCAAAAACGAATCCAAAACATCTTACTTGGACAGTCATCTTTACCAGTGGGTAACACAGTGGAAAGAGGTAGGAAATCACAAATTAAAGTGTCATGCCTGACCTCCCCAACATGTTTCACCAGCTAAACTGGCTTCATCAGGGGACAGACCTACATTCAGTGGTAGCTCCTGGTTCTGATGCTGGTCTATCACACCCCAAAATGTTTTAAGGAAACTTCAGGGCCCCTCAGTCCATCCTCTTGCTTAGGCCACAGAATGGGATGGCTGATTACATGCTGGAGACACTAAGCCATAATTCCAGCATGTGTCATAACTTCTTCTAGCAGTCTCCTAGCAAGACACTACACCCACCAAATTCCTAAGAATAAATTTTCCTACTATAAATATGACAGATTCGTAATTTAGGTCTATAAATCGTCTGTGCTTTTCTTGATATGGAAGGAGTGGCTGGTTCCTTGGCTATAAACTCATGAGTGAGTTACGGAGAACATTCATTATGATCAAGATATGTTTGACGTATAATTTTTCCCATTGTCATATATTGTGTAATCAGCTACCTTTAGCATGTCTGTGTTAATTGGAATAGCTGCCAAAATGACCTATTAGAACTGCTCATGCTAAATACCCACGTCACCTTTGTCCAGGAAATCCTGATGTGGATTGAGGGTAAACATAAAACAGATTTGACATATAAGGGCTTGTTCACACGGCGTTTTGGATCCATTTTACGGATCCGTTTTTGGCACTTGAAAAGCGCATCCGGAAAGCGGATCCGCAAAACGCAGCAGTTGTCTCTCCATTCACATGTGTCTGCCCCGTCACCTCCTTTCACATGTGTCTGCCCCGGCTCCTTCACCATTTCAAATCTCCCGCACCTCCACCGTCACCGCTCCCACAGCCACCGCTCACCTCCCCCTGCGCTCCCGCTGCCTCCGCTCCCGCCGCTCACCTTCGCTCACGCCACTCACCTTCGATCCCCCTGCGCTCCCGCTGCCGCCGCTCACCAGCGCTACCGCTGCCGCCGCACACCTGCGCTCCCGCTGCCGCCGCACACTTCTCCAGCGATCCCCGTCCAGCCTCCCAGTGCGCTTTTCGCATCCGCTTTCAGGATGCTGATATGTACCCGGAGTGTGGAGCGCTTTTGGACAGGTGCCAAAAGCGGACTCCATTATCTCCTATGGGCTTTCACTTGCGTAAACCGCAATAAGAATTGACATGTCAATTCTTAAAGCGGATGCGAAAAGCGCAGGAGAGCTCTCAAAGGTGCATCGGGGATCTCCCGTGGGAACAGCGATGCGCTTTTGCCATTCAACTCAATGTTAATCACACTGACAATTGTTAGATCCGTTTTACGGATCCGTAAAACGGATCACAAATACGCCGTGTGAACCAGCCCTAACACACCATATTTATAAACAGAGTAATCAGACAACCAGAATTAAAAATTTGTCCCCAGAGGCTCATTTTCCTTTCAAAATCTGTAAAAAAATTCACATTCTGCCCAAACTACTTTGGGAACCTATCACCACAACAGAGGTCGTTATTTGGTATAGGTACTCTCCCAACAAGGGCAATAGAAATGCTGATGTCAATTACACTTATCAGTTTAATGTTACTGAATGTTCAATGTTACTGAATATTTTATATCTGTGTTGGAAGTGTGCTTTGCAGCTAATGGATATATGTCCTTCCAGTAACAAGGATGAAATCTGCTCGTCAGTTTATGATGGTCTATGAATGGGTGTGAGGTTATCTTCCAATGGACTAATTACAACTATGGTTAGTATGCGAGAGATTTTATCGCTATGCTGTCATGACCATTTAGATGCTTAGAAGAAATAATGGTTAACACTTTACTCTTAACTTTTTTCAGAGTAAAAGTGGGAAAGACAACTGCAGTTACAGAGCTAAAAGGGAATGTGTCATCAAAAATGACCTATTGTTTAATTCACATTTTTATGTTAAACAAATTTTTTAGGAATTTTTGGTTATATTTCTTTCTTAATTTTCCATATCACTTTCAATATTTTTAAATAATTCTTAAGTCCTGCAGTTTTCACTTTGGCCACTAAGCCTAATAATAGTCTGACACTTCCTGTTCTGTAGAGAGAGATTCTCAATTGTCTGCTCATTATTAACACAAAGAGGGTCAAACTGAAAGGAGACACCAGTGTGAATAGATAACACAGGCCAGTCACAAGAGGAGATAGTCACAGTTCACCCTCTCACCCCCTGCACAGTGACTTCTTCCCAGGTTACAAAGCATGACTAGAAAACTCTCCTATAGAAGTGAATGGGACTGAGTCAGTCTTAAGTCTCCTATGTGCATGAAGTTACTGTAAAGCACCTCTCTGACTGCTGTTAAAGCAGTGCAAACAAGGCCTAGTGGCCAAAGTGAAAACTGCAAGACTTAAGAATTATTAAAAAAATATTGAAAGTGATATGAAAAATTAAAAAAACAACCAAAAATTCCTACAAAATGCGTTTAACATAAAAACGGGACTTAAACTATGACTAATTTTTTTGATGACACATTCCCTTTAAAGATAGTTTAGTTTCACCTGTATGTAATGTATGTTTAGTTTCAGTGTCTATGTGGTGTCCTCACCTGCTTTAAAACATATTGGTAGGTAAATTGCCTTTCCTAGTCTGTGTCTGATAGAGGCGATTGTGACCCCACTGGGGACAGAGAATAATATGAAAAGGTGAAAATGTATGTACTGCGCTCTGGTATATGTGTGCATATATATGTAGAATAACTAAAGACAACTAATAATGGGATATTGCTCTAAAATTCAGTACCACTGATGAAAAGGGCTCAGCTCCTCCAAAGTGGTCATCGGAATAGAGGAGCACAGAATGGGTTTTAAGCTTTAAACAACAGAAATTTCATAATTTTGAGTCACTTTATAGTCTGGACTGCTTGGACTAGATACAACCAGGCCCGGGCATTTGCCCAGTGGGCCGCTGTGGTCCGGGCCGCAGCGCCGGCTCGGAGAACCAGTCGAGGGGGCCGATGTTTTTCCCCGGCGGGCCCCAAGTGCCGACACATGGCGCACGTACAGGGGATGCAATGGTCGCATATGCGACCGGAACCCTTGTGCCAGGGGGCCGACAGGCCCCTATCGCCACACGGCTGCACGGCCGGGTCACAGACCCAGCCATGCAGCCATCAGGGCCGCTGCCTGCACCACGCGGTGCATGCAGTGGCCGAGACCGAACAGCCGGAACCGACTGATCCCGGCCATTTAACTCCCAGGAGGCCGAGCAGCAGGTGCGCAATGTGATGACGTCATCGTGCGCCTGCTGAACGGCCTGCAATCGGATGAGAGCGGCCGGACCGGAGCAGGAGAAGAGGAGAGAACGCAGGTAAGTATTATTATTATTTTTTTTTTAAAAAAAACTAATTACTAGCCCTGCCTGCCTCAGAACTAGCCCTGCCTGCCTAAGAACTAGCCCTCCCTGCCTGCCTAAGAACTAGCCCTGCCTGCCTGCCTAAGAACTAGTGCTACCTGCCTGCCTGCCTTAGAACTAGCCCTGTGTGCCTGCCTAAGAACTAGCCCTACCTGCCTAAGAACTGGCCCTGCCTGCCTAAGAACTGGCCCTACCTCCTAATTACTGGCCCTACCTGGCTAATTAACTGGGACAGCTCTAGCTACCTGCTTTAGGAGGTCTATATACTTACCTGCCTAATAGGGGGGCTTGAATACCTACCTTATGGGAGTCTACCTATTTACATGCCACTTATATGACTTTTTTTAATTTCGAATTTTTAGGATCTAACATACACTGTTAGGGGTACAATTACTGTGTAGGGCACCAAAAGGGGCACTATTACTATTTGAGGCTCTACAGAGTTGGGAATTGATAGGAAAGTGCTGGAAAAGAGAGGAGTCTAAGATGTATTTGTGGTGCATTCTACAGGGACGAGTAGTGACCGGGGGAAGAGGAGGCTGCATGCTGTACCGGACAGAGAAAGAAATGGGAGGGAACGACTCATCAGGAAGACATCATGGAGGTTTGGGTCAAATGGAGAAGAAAAGGAGAAGAGAACAACTCCCATCAGAGCGGACGTCTCCTGTGAGTCCCTGAATGTCAGGGGTCATTTTACTTCTGGGTTGAGTCAGTGCTGTATTCAGGTGATGGTGACCTGACTACTGGGGCTGTGATTGGTGGGGTTGTAGGTTATGTTGGTGCTTATGTAGTGTCAGTGTGGGCTTGTCCCAGATTGTAAAGCAAGTGCACACCTGACTCTGTGATGACGGGTTTCTCTGCACCACTTTTTCTCTCTTGCTTGTATGTAGGGAGCTCTCACACGGAGCGGTTTTGGTGCATTTTTTTATGCGTTTTTTTTAATTTTTTTGTAGAAATGTACAGCATTAACAACTCTGCCTTTCTGTACAAAAACACACTAAAAATGCTCTATGTAAAAGCACCTTTATAGTGTAGTTTATTTTAGAAAGTAGTGATGTGCGAGAACAAGGGAAATTTTGTAAGCAGATATTGTATGTGGCCTGTTGAGGGCTTCGTGCCAGGGCTGATTTTTAGTCCCATTCCAGCCCTGGATACAACTGTAGCAAACTATCAACTCTGAGAAAAAAAAAGAAGCTTTCCATAGTTTTTTTTTTAGCTCTGTCATAGGTTTCCATTGGGGGTCCTTGAAAAAGGTATCCTGAGAGATATCTGCAACAGAGACTCAAAGCATAATGCAAAGCATTAACTATAACACAATGCTGCAGAACTTTTCATTAAATAGAGAAGGGTCAGAGGTGCTGTGCTGGATGTGTTGCAGGATGATCCAAATTTTTTACTTTGTCCTCCCAGGTTACAGGCGCCTGGGGAGGAGTAGGGGGGGAATCTTCTGACACTGCTGAAGAACTCTGGTTGTGCAGTGAAAATTTCTATCAGTGGCAGAGCTCCCGCTTTGCCACTGTGACATAATCCAGTCATGTCTTCACCGACAGTACTGGGGGTATATTCCCCTTGTAACTAGGGCAAATATGTCAGATACAGCTAAAAATATCATTTTTCTTTAAAAAAATTAAAAATGGTTATTATTTAGTTCTATGTAATAAAATTGATTTATTAAAAGTATTGGTTGGTAGAATGTAAACGTATTGGAAGCTAATTTGCAAGGAGCCTCCAGTAGATATAATTTGGTACTGAACTCGATGAAAATACCCAAGTAAACCCAGCTGACATGCTAATCAACTCAGTCCCTGGCAGAAATGCTCAATTGAAACCAAGCTGAAACACTAAGCACCCTTGGTCCTGGCCAAAATGATTATGGAGACACAGCTGACATGCTAAGCACTCCTGGCCCTGCCAGAAGAGCTGATGGAGATGTAGCCGAAATGCTAAACTCCCCCATTATGGCAGAAATGATCATGGAGAACCAGCCAAAATGCTAAACACACGGCCAGTTCTGGATTATCAAAGAGGCAAATTAGACACCAACCTAAGGGCCCCACACTGTTTAAAAGGCCTTATAAACTGGGCTACCATATTGCAAATGGTGCATTTTCCTCAACTCATTGGCAGCAGCAACACTTTGAAGTTTATCTGCAACCTTAGGACACAGATACAGTTGAAACTAAAAGGTAGAGCAGGAATTCACCAGTTTTGGGCACTGTTCTTTTATGTTCTTGTAAGGAGATGGGGAGTTTGCCTTCAGCACCACTCCATTGCCGCTGCACTAAGTCAGGTGTATTTCTGAGGGTTGGAGAACGTGACAATCTGCAGTAAGAGAAAGGTGGGAGGACGGGCACTGCTCCGCCATCTTATCTACATTGCAAGTCAGCCCAGCACTGTGGTGTAGCTTCTCCACCAATCGGAGAGCTGGATGTTATCAGGGGACTGGGACTAAAAACCTGCCCCAGCACAAATCGCCCACAAACCCACATACAATAGTAATTTTCCCTTCATCACATGCCTCTCCACTTTCTAAAATAAACACTACTTACACAAGCAAGAAAGTAAAAGATACGCAAAGAAACCCCTAATCACAGACTCGGAGACAGATGTACACTCACTTTTACAATCAGGAATAAGTGTTCGCTGCCACTGAACAAAGACCGAAATAAACCTACAACACCGCCATATAGAGATCAGTGTGGTCAGACACCAGCTCAGGTATAACCTACAACACCACCACATAGAGACCACATAAAGGTCAGACACCAGCTCAGGTATAACCTACAACACCACCACATAGAGACCACATAGAGGTCAGACACCAGCTCAGGTATAACCTACAACACCACCATATAGAGACCACATAGAGGTCAGACACCAACTCAGGTATAACCTACAACACTGCCATATAGAGACCACATAGAGGTCAGACACCAGCTCAGGTATAACCTACAACACCACCATACGGAGACCACATAGAGGTCAGACACAAGCTCAGGTATAACCTACAACACCACTATATAGAGACCACATAGAGGTCAGACACCAGCTCAGGAATAACCTACAACACCTCCATATAGAGACCACATAGTGGTCAGACACCACCGGGAATCTGCCCGATTGGGCAGCTGCCCATTCGGGGCATGACCTGGGATGACCTCTGGCTGCTGACACAAAAAAGCACTGCTAAGGGTGATGCCCCTGTCCAGACCACAGGGACAGCGACTCAATCTGCTGCTTGGAATAACAAAGTACTTAAACATGGACTGCTCAGAGCTCTTCTGTTACTGTGTGAATAGAAGTGGGTAAAGACAGACTGGGCCTGGCCCACAGGGGAGCAGGGGGAAACCCACAGTAGGCCCCTGACACCTGAGAATAGCAAGCCTTGGGCTGCTTTTTAAAGAGAGGCACAGAAAGAGAGGCAGAAAACAAGAGGAATGTGCAGTATCTTTAGAATGCGCATTTTGTCCCCCCCTCCCTGATACTGTGTATAAGGTGTGCGATATGTTGTCCTCACAGTTATTCCTCGCTGCTGAATGTTCCCAAATCACATCACTACTAATTTGGTAATATAATTTTTTATAAATATTTAAAAAGCGCAACATCTAAATCACGAAATGGACAAATTAGTTATTTCCTTAGATTAGTTTTAGCAAAACTTTATCAACCTTAACCCCTATTTCAGGGGTGTTTGTTTTTTCTGGTATCAATGGTTTGCTATATCTTGGACAATCTGTATTTTTCAATGGCAACATTGTTTAGCATATATCGGTAAGCTGAACCTCACAATGGTGCTGGTATGTTTTTATCTATTTGTTTTTTTGAGGGGAGAAAAGCAGATGATAAAATAACTTTCCAGTGTTTTATGTTCAAGTGGTTACCATTTGGTAACACATCAGTACAAATATGGTGATACACATTTTTTTTATTTATTTTTTTACTTTTTAGTTGAAGTACTTTTGCACAATAAAATGTTTTTAATTTTTTTGGGGAAAAAAATATTTTTGCGCCACTGCACTTTGATACCCAGAACTTTCATTCGTTCGTTGGCATATCACTTAAATGCCTGTTTTTTCTAGTTTTTATGGATACTATTCTAGGGTATGTGTTACTTAGCAAATATTTTTATGAGCTTGTTAAGGAGGGAATGTAGAAAAAAAAGGACCCCCCCCCCCAGTTTAACTTTTTTTTGCACTAATATATGTGCGATATTAATAAGGGGTTAACTTTATGCTCTGGGTTTTCACTATTGTGGGAGTGCCTTATATCTAATTTTTTTCAGCTTTTTATTGCCTGTCAGTAATAGACCTCATTCTCACTTTTAGATTTTGGTCAGTATTTTGCATCAGTAATTGTAAACCAAAATTAAGAGTAAGCTGGGAGAAGAAAAAAATAACCCTGAAAACATGTTTTGGTTTCCAAATACAAATGCAAAATTTTGATAGGGATAACCGCATGAGTAGAATGATACCTGTAGCAGCTGCTATGAGGCCCACTCAAGTACAAGTACATCACACCTATTGACAATAAGTAACAAATTGGTGGCTTTTATCTAGCACTGCTAGGTGTGTTTAGTTATACATGGTGATATTTTGTCCATACTTATTATTGCCACTTATGCAGTTGTTTCCATTTCCTGTGATTAGATATTAGAGCCCTATTAATTTTAGTTATAGCCCTAGAAGTTTATTTATTAAAAGAGTTTTCCCCATCAGGCTGGGTCCAAAAAGCCTACTCTTCCCCTGGTTTCAGGCTCCTACCTCCTGTTCATATTGTGGGCAGTTCTACAGCAGTAACTTGCTCTGTTATTCCTAGCTCAGCCTGTTAGAGGGACATTGGAGATGGAGAGGTTTTAACAGCAGGGGAGAAGCTCTAAAGGGTTAAGGTTTGTCAGTAAGAAAAATAAGTTTCTGTGCTGCTGCTAAGACACAACAGGAAGTGATGTCACCATCCTGGATGCTGCTAGAGCAGAGAGAGGTAGTTAGTAACCTAGGTAAACAAGCAGGAGATAAGATTTGCTCTAACTTTGAAGTGGAGCAAAATCAGAACAGCAATGTAATTGGTAATATTCTTTATTTACCTTTGCCTACATGTTTAACTCCTTAATGACTGCCCACTGACTATAGATGGTGGGCGCTGCCGGTCGTTAATCTGCAGCAACGTCGTCTAGAGACATCGCTGAAGCTAAAGAAATTCTGCAGCTCCTAGCACCACAGCTGTGCTAGGAACAGAGCTGTAATTAACAGCTCTGTTCCTAAGGTAGTCTCTGTAAGCGAAGGAAACCTCCGATCCCCGGCACTCAACCCTTTAATTGCCGTGGTCAGTGACCACAGCCCAGGGAACGTCTGTACAGTCAGCCATGATGGGAAGCTTGAAAGAAATGAGGAATTTAATTATCAAGTATATTAGAATGTTGCAGAACTCTCCAGTATGTTGTGAATAAGCATTGTGGTCGGTGGCCAGGTAAAATGTGTCAAACTGAAGTGGTATTCTTAACCCTGAGTATTGCGGGGCCTAATGGTGTAACTGGAGGTGAAGATCCACACACAAAGGGCAACATGTATGAAAACTGACTAGACAGTTGTACTTCTCAGTAGGTCAGTGTAGCATTTGTCAATATATATTAAAGTATCTCACAGTACTTTATAAATGTGTCCCATTGTGAAAAACATTTGTGTGCCAAAAAGTGCAGCAAATTTTTTTTGCCAAAATGTGTCTGTCTCGTCACCGTGAAATTGGTATGGATTAGTTTGATACTTTTGCTCCAAATTCTGTCGAGCCACATTCATAAATGTGTCTAATCTTATAAATCTGGTGTGACGCCTCATTAGATCTGGGTTACACAAAACTGTTGATGGTGTGGGGGGCGTGGCTTGCCATGTGAGGAGGAGGACGTGTGTTAGTGGAGCTCCGTCAGGCAGAGCTTAAAAACCAGCTCACACAGCCATCAAATGGGCGGTAGACGTTCAAAAAGAACCCCTAAAGCACCCAAGATACCTGCAGCAAGCGGATTGATGATCTCCAATTACTTCACCTCGCTCGCGGACTTAGTGGAGGACTCACAGTTTTCCCGCGCCTCTTCCCCGGAGGCGCCATCTTGCCCGCGCAGCCCAGTCTGCAGCCCACAGAGAGCGCACCCTGCTTCATCTGGACGGGAGACCAGAAATCCTGCCGCCCTGCCGCAAAGACCGCAAAGGAGCCCGCGATCTCTGCCAGCGATCCCAACTCCCTTACCGGGCACTCCACGCCGGCGGGATATGACGAGCAGCATCTCTCCCCAGCTAATAGCAGGATAGGAAAGCAGCACACTGAAGGGCGCCACCTCAGCAGCGGCATCGAGCGGCCAGAGGGATGCGGAGGAGCGGGTGACAGGACATGAACGGTATGTCAATCCTGTCCTCTCCCCAACACGACCCCTGGGCTCCCATACCCTGCAACCAAAGAAATGCTTCCAGCATCAGAGGCATTCACAGGGGCTCCCAGCTCCATGCCCCTGCAGCCAGCCAGGCCGGTCTCCTGCTCTTCCATGAAGGAGCCCTGCTATAGCACTTCTTCTGCCTCCCCTGGGCAGTGCGCAGCAGAACCTCCAGGCCCTTGCAGGCAGAGTCATCCCTCAGAGACACTGATATCCAAGGCCCCTTCTACAACCGCCATGTTGCCGCAAGACAAAGCTTGGAGGCCTCCATCAGTGGCGCCTCAAGAAGTGTCCTACCAGGCCCTGAATGGGCCCACCAGAGCTGGACTGCAGAGCGGACCCGATTCCTTCCATACCGCGGCTAGCTCTCTGCTGCCTACTCAGGTAGCTGAAGGCACCATGTCTTCCCTGACTCACTATAGGGCTGATGCAAATCGATCCCACTTGGCGCCCAGCATCGACCCAACACGGTGCCCTATTCCGAACTCTCCTGTATGGGGCGGGGATCTGGTCGCACGAACCCCCGGCCCCCCTGTAGAGGCACTCATGCCACCGATCCGGCCACAGGCCTGCTTCCCCCTGAAGAAGCCCTTAACACTCTGGCAGCCCATCCAGAACTTAGAGCGCTTCTCTCTCTAATTCCCTTGAAGCATGACATCCAACAAATGGCTCAAGACCTACGAAGCACGTGGAAGCAAGACCTAATCCCAGTACAGGCCGATGTTACTGAGTTGCAGTCGTGCATGCAGCAAGTAGAAAACGACCAAACATCTACGAAATCGGCCATTTCTGCTCTACAAGCCTCAGTTGCGGAGCAACAAGAGCGTTTTGTGCATCTGGTGAATCACATGGACGATTTGGAAAACCGTAGTAGAAGAAATAACATCAGAATAAAGGGCCTACCGGAATCGGTCAAGACGGGCGAGCTGATTCCCACCCTTACCAGGGCTGGGAAGGCCTGAGGACACGGGTATCGAATTTGACCAGGCGCACAGAGCACTCCGTCCACAGAGCCAGGACCCCTCTAGACCAAGAGATATACTTTGCAGAATACATAGATATACGCTTAAGGAGAAGATCATGCGCAAGGCACGGATTATGCAGAATTTCACCTTCAATGGAATGCAACTAGGCCTTTCCCCAGACCTCTCCAGAAGGACTCTCCGCCTTCGAGCCTCTGTTAGATCTCTGTTGGAAATCTTGCAGGATAGGGGCATCCCCTATCGATGGGGCTTCCCTTTCGCTATCCAGGTCCGCTACAGGGACAAGTCTCTATCGATTCGTACACCCTCAGAATTTCCAGCATTCCTCGCAGCCTTGAACCTCCCGGAGATGGCCCTTCCTGAATGGGAGGCAATGATGAATATGGATGCTGTTCTTTCTCAGGGACTGGCGGGAGTTCGACAGTTCCGCCCCCTTGCTGAAACCGCTCCGAAACCACGGCGGTCCCGGTGTGGATCAAGCAGTCTGGGGCCTTCCCCATCTAAGAGGCCTCCTTATCGCTGAAGCATCAGACCTTGTTGTCAACATTCCAGGGTCCCTGACACAGACCGAGGCGAGTCTGAAGAAGACTGTAATGTATACTCTCTTCTCTTTGATTCTTTCTGTACCTATGGTCCCCTTTGATCTTGGACTTTTCTTATGATGATAGTTACCATTGCCCTGTTTCAGTTCTCTGATTGCTGGCTATAAGCCTATACAGCTGGTTGGGGCAGTGGGGGGAGGAGGGAGCTTGGGGAGTGTACTTCCTAAAGTGCGCTGTGCTCTGATGTCCCCCCCCCCCATTGTCCTGATCGCTTATGGTATTGATTTATTAACCTGACGTATCTTTTGATATGTTAAATCTATTTCCTGTACATGAGTATGTTAAAGTGTGCTGGTGTCCCTACATGCCCCCAGGGATTGCTGGCCTGGTGTCTTACTACTTTGGCCATAGCAGTGACATATCTGCATTTTGGTTGTTGTTGGCCTGTGTATTTTAGGCCCTTCTTTTTTTGTTCAAGATTTGTTTATTAGTACTGTCTCTTCTTCCTCCCTTGGGTCGTCTCCCTTAGGTCTTTGGGTGCGTTTCTCGGGTCGTTCCCCCTAGAGGCATCTTGGCTGCTCCTAAATGGATAACATCCGGGTCACATCCCTTAATGTCAAGAAATTTAACATCCCCGAGAAACGCTCACAAATTCTTTACCACCTACACAAGCAAAGGTCCCACATTGTCTGTGTACAGGAGACTCATCTCCTAGCTACCCACATCTCGGGCTTTCGTAATAGGTACTACCCTGCCTGGTACCATAGTAGTAATTCACTTGCAAAAACAAAGGGGGTTGCGATCTTCTTTCATAAATCGTTACCGCTCCAGATCCTAGAGGTTCTGCAGGACCCTGAAGCTCGCTTTCTGTTTAACATACATAATGTAACATACAGGGACACACTTACACGATTGCTAACATCTATGCCCCTAACTCTGGCCTCCCTTCCTTCTTTGTAAAAACACTGGACACCCTCACTGATTTCGCTCAGGGACAGCTTATTCTCTGTGGAGATTTTAACCTCGCCCTAAATCCGGTGTTGGATACTTCGGGTGGACGTTCAGCCATGGCGATGAGCTCCCTGAACAGAATCCGTAAATTGCTGCATGATATGCAGCTAGTGGATGTCTGGCGGTTACTACACCCCAACGACCGAGACTATACTTTCTTCTCCCACCCACATCGGTCCTATAGTAGAATAGATTATATCTTCCCCACCCATTCCTTGCTGCCACAGGTCTCCCAGTCCTTTATAGGGAACATCTTATATTCAGACCATGCCCCAGTACATTGTGATTTCCTCCTTCCTCACGCTAGCAAGCCGCCCTTCTGCTGGAGGCTAAAAGAGTCTCTCTTGTCCGACACCGTCTGTCTCTCGGATCTAAAGAGTACGATTGAGTCTTTCCAATTGGTGCATGCCTCAGATGTCACCCTTCCTCAGCTTAAATGGGAAGCCCTCAAATGTGTCATACGTGGTGTGTTGATGAAACATGGGGCCAGACTTAAAAGGGAGAAGTTGCACTAAGTGCAGTCTCTCATGCAGCGCTTGAACTGCCTTGAATCGGCTCACAGGTTCTCGGGGCTTGAGTCTGACCTGAGAGACTTGATTCTAACCCGTCATGAAATCCTGCAATTGATGGAACAAAAACATAAACGCTATAGGCAGATTTGTTCCAGTTCCTTCTATGTCTGGAGTAATAAGGCCCAAGGCAGGGGCTGGTCTCGCGCTCCCGGACTTTAAAGCTTACTACCTAGCAGTGTGAAGGTAAAGAGGTTTGAACTAATACTGCACTTGCTTATTAACTGTGAAATCCCAAGTTTTTCTCCTGTGTGTATTCTCTCATGATTAACCAACTTAATTTCTCTGTAAATGATTTCCCACCTTTTGCACATAAAGAAGGTTTTTGCTCCTTAAAGGTCATCTCAGCTAAAATGGGCATAGTGCAGGACGTGACAGCCGGTATCGGCTTCCCAAGGATGTAACATCTGCTTATCATTTTCTCTGTCTGAAAAAGGCTTAAACAATGGAAAAACACTGAAGCTGTGGATGAGACTTTTCCCAGAGACAGCGTGGACCAATGAACTGTACTTAAAAGCTACCTAAATATGGACATACATCCGTTCCTCTCTTCTCTACTGCGCCTGCGCTTATCTTACTTGTAGTTTATACAAAAATGTGTGTGAAGTTTCTGTGAGTTCAGTTGTGCTTGGAACATGAACGAAATTTGACCCAGAACCCTGTGTCTGACTCAGTTTCTTCTTATCGGCCGATATAAGTTCCTCCGCTCGTAATTTGGAATACCGGGGCAAACGGGTGAACCCCCAATGTTGGTAAACGACCCCCCGACAGCAGCAACAATGACTCGTGTGTTGGACTCTTTCCAAAGTGGATCATCGAAACTCTGGGTTCAACTTGAGTCTCTCATGTACAAGGCCCCGGTGGCGGCACTGCCCTGGTTGCCGGTTGCCCACCTGCCAAAAAGACTCCTCTCACGAGTCCCGCTGGTAACTCGAACCACTATCCTAGTCTGCAGGGGCTTCCCCTCCAGGATGACTGTTTCGGCCAGGTGGCCCCTGTCTGCCTCTGGTGGGTAACCCAAACATTCCGGCTCCAGTATCTGCTGCCCTAGCTAAGTTGTTGAGTAACAACCCGTCATCAGTGGTCTTTGGAAAAGTGCTTGTT
Organism: Phyllomedusa bahiana; assembly: GCA_025379985.1. NCBI lineage: Eukaryota > Metazoa > Chordata > Amphibia > Anura > Hylidae > Phyllomedusa > Phyllomedusa bahiana. The sequence continues at coordinate 48,443 of JAODAL010025093.1, forward strand.
GGGAACTCTCTTATATCTTATCAGGGACTGGTAGGTGACTCGCCAACCACAGCCTTCCCCAGGTTAAATTACTACCAGCTGCTGAGTCTATATGGTGCATATAAGGTCAAGCATGACCTGAACAGGCGCTTGTTGCCTTTCGAAGAGTGGTGTTTGCAGGAGTCCACAGGGAAACGTGCTCTTTCAAGACTCTACAACCTATTGTTGCCAGTGCCGGTGGATGAACATCCTTTTCAGAGGAGTTGGGGGAGAGAGCTGGGGAGGGCCCTGTCAGCAGAGGATTGGGAAGGGATATTTTTCTTGGCCCATAAGTCATCTGTCTCAGTCAAAGTGCAGGAGCTTAACTACAAAATCATCACTCGATGGTATAGAGTCCCTTCCCTATTGCATTCGCTATACACTGGTGTCTCTAACATTTGCTGCCGCTGCCATACAGATACTGGCACAATGTCTCACATCTGGTGGGGATGCTCTAAGATCCAACCCTTTTGGTTGGAGGTGCTGGACCTCATACATTCAATTACTGGGATAAGGGTGCTGAATGATCCTGTAGCTTTACTCCTCTTTCAGGTCCCTCTCCCGACCTCCATTCTCAAGTCGCACTTACTCTCCTCCCTAATACTGGCCGCGAAAGCGGTGATCCCTCGTTTATGGTTATCAAACTCGGAGCCGTCCATATCTTCCTGGCTACAGGAGGTCCACACCTTGCAGCGAATGGAGGAGCTGAGGAACACTGACCCACACTTAGCTTTAAAACACCTCGAAATCTGGGGAGACTGGTTCACTTTTTGCCAAACGGATTCATATAGATCCTTTTGCTGATGACCTTTGCATTCTCCCTTTTTTTTGTTGCATGAATATGCACTAAGTCACTTATGAAGGTGGTCTACCAACATAGACCCTGAGACCGACCCTATTTACCTAATACCCCTTTCTGTTTAATGTTTTTGAGCTGTACTTCACTCTGTTCTATAAGCTGGAAGTGGATATACCCCTTCTCTTCTTTTTCCAAGTTACAATCTGAGATAGAATGCAGTATAGTACCTTTTCGTATGAACCTGGTCACGACCTCTTCGGTTCTGATCAGTAACACCAAGTACATAATCAATCTATATGATACTGACTCGTCTGTTTTGCTTTGTTATGTTATGTACCATATATCTTACTGTATATCTCACTGATTACTATATGCACTCTTATCTTGTAAATTTATGGAAAACAAGTCCACAGTTGTTCCTGCTTGTAATTGTGCAATGTTTTAATTTTGACTTCAATAAAGCTCTTTTGAATATGGGAAAAAAACAAAAACTGTTGATGGTGTCAAACGTGTACCAGTTTTTGGCGAAGGACCTTTTAAAAATACATCGGACGGGGCAACAGTTTATTTTTTGCGCAAATAACACCAGAAAACTGGGACAGTCCCGTTCATACATGTCAACCACAGTTCATTGTTCTGCTGAACTCGAATGCTTTACTTGCTAGATACACTTGTTCTCGGTGGTTGAAAAAAAAAATAAATAAGAAAAGGGTTTTAAAATTATTATGTTTAGCCCCGACAATAGAAAAGACACCTATTGCCCTAACATATGTGGTGGACCAAAGTAGGAGGAGTTGGGATCTGTAGTCACTCATTGATGATTTTTGTGCCAGGTAGGGAAAAAAGAATTTTCCTCTAAAGTGTTCATTCTCATTTTTTTTTTTCGGGGGAGGGAAGGAAGAATTAACCGAAGAAAAGAGAACATGGCTTGGTCATCTGAACAATTAGGTTGTGGAGTCTCTGGGCTGGCCTTCTGCCTGCTTTTTGATAGAAAAAAAGTTAAAGCTAGAATCTGGTCCAGTGGGCACAAACAGAAATGACCCCCAAAGGATAGTAAAATAAGAGACCTGCTCAAGACCTAGTACCAGTCAACTTAGCTCACTACGCATCTCATATGGCATTAAGGAAGACCATACCATCAAAAGTGCTCATGGACTTAAATATCTAAGTCTGGTAAGTTTTCTTAGCACTTCAAGGCTCGTATTACACTATTCCAAGAACCCGGTCTTGGTTTTTCATTTATTTGTTTAATATAGGAACTTAAGTAATCCAAGGCCTCTTAGGGTATGTTCATATGGCGGGTGTTTGGGAGTCGCGCTGATCGGCGCGTACTCCCGCAATGCGGGGGGACTGGCAGCCCGCCGGACCCATAGACTGTCATTACTCGCGGCACTTAAGTCACATCACATATCTCCCCACTCGTACAATACGATAGTATTGTACGAGCGGGGAGAGGAGGCGTTATCCATAGTTCTCTATGAGAACTGTGGATTACCGTAATTATGGGTCACCTCTCGTTCATATTAGAGTACAGTACAGCACGAAATGCGCCCCAAAATAAGCCGTGTGAACATAACCTTTGGTAAAAGGAGTCAACTACCATAACACAAAAAGAAAAATCTAACAGTGTTTCCAATGGTCTGTTCTATTGCTTATGAAGGACTAAGATCAATTATTTGTGAACTGAAATGCACCAGGGCAACCAGAATATTTCTAAAGCAGAGACATGAGAGTAAGGGGCCGACGTACAACAGTGCTGCACTTGGGCATATGCGATTGGAACAAACACTCAAAAAGTAGACAAAAGTTTAATCCTGTTGGAACCAACATGATCAGCGATGATCTGTGGGAAAATCTTTTAGAAAGTCTCCACAGTTAAATTTAAGCTTCACGCCATGTGTCAAACTGAAGTCCTGCTCCAACCCTTCACCTCATTTGATTTGTCCTATGAGAACTTAGACACAGCAGGAAGGGATGGACAAGGTCTAGGTGCACAAGGATCGGCTTTCCACTTTTTCTGAAGGACACAAGTGTTTTGCAGAATCTGCAGACAGCACAGGGAGTAGGTGCCATTTTGCATTCGGAGCTCTGTCACCAGGCACCCTAGCCACTTTTCAAGGTCCTCCAACAGCCCCTTTAAGTCAACCATAATTCGGTTGAAAAGGTGGTGGATACCTTTTCTTTATGCAGTACCTATTACAATAAACACACTTTCTCTATAACGAAGGACAAGACAAATTCTCCACAGCAAGAGACTCTATTCTGGATCCTGAATATCTTGACCAGGATCAAGGGAATTTACAAATGGCGGACAACCCCTCTAGTAACTCAGAAATACCTAATAGGAATATGCAAATGGTATTTACCTGGTCTCATTGCCGCCATAAAAGAACCTAAATATTAAACAGTTGGTGTGATTTAAAAGTGCTCTTCCATCAGAGAGGGGGATTTTATTAAATTCAATGATTCTGAAAAACCATTATTTAAGTTTTAGAATTTTTGGTAACTTTTTTCTTTGATGGAGTGTTTGGTTTCTGCTTTACACTTATCTGGTCCTGCTCTTAGTGGGTCTGGAAGAGAACCGTTAATCAATCCTCATTGCAGCTATTAGAGTTCACATAGAGACAAAGCAGGAAGTAATGTACATAGGGAGACTTAATTAAAAAAAAATCCCCTTATTCTTACAAAAGAAACAAAAATCACGTTTAGTCACATATTGCTTGTCAAAATCTGAAAAAATGTTGGATGGTAGTGTCTCTTTCATGAACACAAGAGGGTGGCTTCAGTACTTTTATGATGATTGCTCTACTACTGCTGTATGGAAGCATGAAATGGCTCTGGTTACCCAGACCAACCTTGGAAGGACAATTGCCTGCACTTGTGTCATAGTTTGCATTGCTTTCTGATCTACTGGCAGTAGTGCTGTGCGCATGGTCCTGGTTTTGGCCAAGAATCCTGTGAACTTGATTGTACCTCAAGATTCAGAGAATTTCATCAGTTCTACATCGTGGCTCTTTCCAGATTCCTTCTCACTTCGGCGTCATTAATAATGAAGAAAACTTTGAGATTCTTAGTTCACATGTTTTGATCAAAAGATTTTTTATGCCACCCTTGACTTACAACGGGATCTCAAGGCGGGTGGTCCTACGCTATCTTTACCTCTCACTAGAGCCAAATTCAGACTTCTCATTGGGCCAACCGACCTCCATAATCCAGAGAGAAAAAATAAGAACAGGCACTAACCTTGCACGCATACTACACGGATATAACAAGCTGTGGAGGTGGGTGGGGTGCAGGAAACCAAAATGGAGGCATCCATTCCTCCCTTTATAAGTTAAAAGCAATATGTGCCAAATACAACGTATAGTTCTGCGAAATACTACAAATTCTATATGAACAGAGGATTTATACCAATATATCACTGCAAATAATAATCCCTGTTAAATTTTAACTTTTACTTATCTTTTTTTTAAAAAATATTAATATCTAAACCCTATACATTACCACAACATCCCTAGATGATACGCATACTGTGCACTATCTGCCAGTGGATAATCGCCTGATTAAAGAGCGGGCTCCGCTTTAATGACAGACAATGTCCACTACATGCGTGTATAAACACCTTAAATCCCAGCTATCCCGACGCGTTTCCCCCCATAAAAATTTAGGGTTATCAGGGGATTAAAAAATTTCCTCACTGTGGAAAAAGAATACGCTATATACAACGCATATTCACAAAAACATGTACTTCAAAATTAGATGAATAAAATGTTTCTTAGCTCAAGTGCTGCCAGGTATAATGACGATAAATTCCCGCAGCACCTCTAGTACCCCTGGCCCCCAAGATAAGAGGGATACAGAGCACTATTTTTCTCCTGCCCCCTTTTTATGTCCTTAATGGCCCCAAAGATGTATGGTAAAAAATTACCCATGTTTTACACGGTAAACAATAATACTGCATGCTCGCTTCCCAGGTTCCCTTGAGCACATGTGCCTATTTTCTTGCTCAGGTTTGAAACGGCTTTCCCGGATATTCAACTGCGCATGTCCGGAAGTAGAATACCGTCACTTCCGGTTAACATCCCCGGGAAAGTGGACACGCGCATATGCTGAATGCCGGCCCGGAAACCACGCGGCCCCGGGGCTCCACAACAAAGAAACCCGCGCATGTCCGAAAGGCAGTTCATGGGATTGTCGCCATATCTGTAAATGAAGATGCGCTATGCTCCTAACCATATATATCGATTAAATGTCACAGTGTCCACCCTCAGCCGATGTACTTACTACCAACACCACATCATCTACCATAATATATAATAATAAAAGACTAATGTGGCGGGGCATATATAATTTTCCCTGGGCAAATATTATATAGCAAACACGTGCAAATTAACATGGGCTTAAAAAAGGGGGCCAAAAAAAGAGAGAACGTTCGGGGTACAAAATTCATTGTCCTCAGCTGACTTGGATTATCAAGCTGTAAGTAATCAATGAATTTAATGAAAAATTGAAAATATGACACTGATACATATTCATTGGTCAGACTTAAAAAGAATCCATAGTGGTCCTCTATGGAGAGTGCAGACAGGGCAAAGCAATGCTGACAGGTCCCAAAGTAGAGCCTATTCTATAAAACAACCAAATTGCAAAGTCTCATTTAGGCCCTTTGGTTGGACAGAGTCCATACGGTAAATCCATTGGGCCTCCTTACACAGGATTCGTCTATCCCATTCTCCTCCTCTGGGGGACGGTCTCACAACTTCCAAAATCAAAAGGCAGAGATTCCCATTCACCGTTATGATATTCCCACATATGTCGAGCTACTGGCGTATCTCTTCTATTTCGTATATCCCCCAGATGTTCACCCACTCTTCTCTTGAATATTCTCCTTGTTTTTCCAATATAATTGAGGGGGGCAGGGGCATTTTACACATGAAAAACTACTCCTTCCGTGTTTACAATTGGCAAAATCACTTTATAAAAAATTGTTTTCCATTTGAGGCACTTGTAAAAGATTTAGTTTGTTGTATGTATGGACAGGCTAAAACATCTTTGCCCACATTTGAACATACCTATCGGTCTCCTTTCACCAAGTCCCTTGAGGGGGTGTTGGTGTATAATTGACTTGGATCAGTCTATCTTTTATGGATCTACCCCTCCGATAAGTTATCGAGGGGGTTGAGGGAAGATATCCCTCTAGATCCTGATCCAACATCAAAATACCCCAGTATTTTTTGAGGATATTGGGGGACTTCTAGATTTCTGTCATCAAAGGTTGCAACTATACGTGCTCTATTGGTCTCTTTATCTGCCTGGGGGTTACCCTGTAATAGAGTTGTCCTGTTTGTTTTTGTGCATCCCTGAAGGCTAAATCCAGGACCTTTGTTGGATATCCCGATTAAGAAATCTCTCTCTAAACATACCTGACTGTCACCTAAAATCCTCAACTCTGTAGAATTTTCTCTTAATCTCAGAAATTGACCTTTTGGTATTCCTCTCTTACAGGGTAATGGATGGTAACTTTTCCAGTGTAGCAAGCTGTTTAGTTTGCTGGGGGTTTTCCCTATACATATCTGTATGAATATTACCTTTCAGATCTTTAATGATAAGAACATCCAGGAAAGGTAAACATTCTCTCCTGCATTCATATGTGAAATGCATACCGATGTCATTTTTGTTGAGCTGTCCAACAAAACCCCTCAAAAGTGACATCTTGTGCCCTCCCAGAGAATGATGATTTTCATCGATGTACCTCCCCCAGAATAATATCTGGGGGGGCCATTGATCATCTCCCGGTTGGGATACCAGGGTAGCCTCCCACCAGCCCAGGAACAGATTTGCATATGTGGGAGCACAAGAGCTCCCCATTGCGGTGCCCCTGAGCTGGTGGAAGGTCTTGTTACAGAAAACAAAGTAATTATGCCGTAGCACAAAATCCAGAAGTCTAATGACGAAAGTATTATGAGCCTGATATTCTATGCTTCTTGTGGACAAAAAATATTCGACAGCCTGGATTCCTCTTTCATGTGGGATATTGCTATACAGGCTTTCAACATCTATAGAACCTAATAGTACCTCTTTATCAACAGCAATCCCATCCAGTCTACGCAAAAGGTCAGAGGTGTCTCTGTTTATAAGATGGCAAAGTGACTCCCAAAATCCTGTAAGATGATATCTATTTTAAACCCCTACATTTTTGCGTAATCGATCCCACACCTGAACTATGGGTCTGCCTTTAAGCGGGGTACAAACCCTTAATGGATTTAGGATCGAAAAGAAAGTTGGTATTTGGGGATTTTGAAGGGATCATAAATTAAATTCTGTGTGTGATATAAGGCCCATTTTCTAAACCCTCCACAAGTATCCTCTCTAATTCCATAGTGAAGGTCGTTGTTGGGTCCATAGAAAGAATACCATAATACCTTTTGTCCTTAAGAAGGGTCGTTACAACATCTGTTTGTACATGTCATGATTTAATATAACTATATTTCCCCCCTTATCGGAGGGTTTTATAATTATAGACTTGTCTCGTTCCAGTGCTGACAACGCTTCTAATTCCTCTCTACTAAGATTGTTGTGAAATGGTAATCTCTGTTCGCCAAGATTACGTAATTCTTTTGAGACTATTTGCAAAAATAAATCAATTTCACGTGTATCCAGCTGACTCGGGGGCATTCTCCTACTCTTAAGTTTCAACTTCGTTTGTCCCTCCCTAATCTCCTCCTCCTCCATAAGGGCACAAGGTACCGTATACCCTTCCAGATCCCGTGGTCGTGACACCCAACTCCTGACATTCGATCTTATCTTTCATTCTATAATTTTTATGCCACTGAGCTTACTCACAATTAGTTTTACATCCTTTATCCATGAAAAATCAATATATTTGGTGGTGGGTACAAAAGGGCAAGCCCTTCGTAGAATCTGCAATTCCTCTACATACTTAAAATTGTCTATCTGTAAGATTGATTATCTGATGCGGGTCTAATGTTATTGTTTTGACGATGTTCAGGCCCGATTGCAGGGCCTCTCCATCCCTCTAAAAAAGGGGGGGGTGTATTGGAGTTGCCAGAAGATGAGGAGGCATAATAATCCATATGTACTCCCCTTCCTCCTGAATTTTGGCGTGGACCCCATTTTCTAGGTCTAGTCCCTCTTGTTCCTCCCCTAGGTCTCGTAGTAGTTTGTGAGTTGGTATCTGAAGATTCAGCGTCAGATGACAATAATTCTCTAGTAGTAGTGGGCTTCGATTTCAAAAAATTAAAGGCTCTTCCTTCTTTAAATTCTTGGAGGTCCCTTAGATATTGTTTACGTTTCCGTGCCTTCAGTCCTGTCTGATATTTTTCTATAGAATTTTGTAGGCTTTGTTCTCTCCTAGTGAAATCAGGATCACCTTCTAAGCTTTGATGCCTGTTCTATCAAATTATTTAACGTTGTAGATGGTACTTTCTAATGTTTGTTTTCCTCTTTAATTAGAATTTTCATAAGTCGTACTGAACTAATCTATAAGTTCTGTTTCCCACTCTGCCAACAAGATATCAGACTGTGATCTAATGGCAGGTGTTAAAGTAGATTCTATCCACTAGGTTATAAACGGGATCCAATATAATGCTCTAGTGTCTGTGCCTCCCACCCAGACTTGATATTGGATCGGTAAGCCGTATATAGTTTTTAAAAACCACTCTAAGTCTGAAGAATCACTTTGATCTTGACTCTACCTCAGTATCTGAAAACACGCTCTTGCCTCAGTTCGCCATTTCTCTTTATCCCCAGGGGCCACTTAAAAAGCTGGCCATAATATGAGAATACTAAAAAATTCTATTGAACAGAGGATTTATACCAATATATCACTGCAAATAATATACCCCGTTAAAAAATTTTAAATTTTACTTATCTTTTTTTAAAAATATTAAATCTTAAACCCCTATACATTTTCCATACATACCTAGATATACCCGCATACTGTGCATATCTGCCAGTGGAGTAAACGCCCTGATTAAAGAGCGGCTCGCTTTAATGTCAGACAATGTTCACTACATGCGTAAGGAGGCCCAATGGATTTTACCGTATGGACTCGTCCAACCAAAGGGCCCAAAATGAGACTTTGCAATTGGTTGTTTTATAGAATAGGCTCTACTTTGGGACCCGTCAGCATTGCTTTGCCCTGTCTGCACACTCCATAGAGGACCAATATGGATTCTTTTTAAGTCTGACCACTTAATATGTATCAGTGTCATATTTTAAATATTTCATTATATTCATTGATTACTTACAGCTTGATAATCCAAGTCAGCTGAGGACAATGAATTTTGTACCCCGAACGTTCTCTCTTTTTTTGGCCCCCTTTTTTAAGCCCATGTTAATTTGCACGTGTTTGCTATATAATATTTGCCCCGGGAAAATTATATATGCCCCCCCACATTAGTCTTTTATTTTATATATTATGGTAGATGATGGGGGTGTTGGTAGAAGTACATGGCTGAGGGTGGACACTGTGACATTTAATGATATATATGGTTAGGAGCATAGCGATCTTCATTTACAGATTTTGGCGACAATCCCATGAACTGCCTTTCGGAACATGCGCGGTGCTTTGTTGTGACGCCGGCGCCGCGTGGTCGGGCCGGCATTCAAGCTTATGCGCGGTGTCACTTCCGGCGATGTTAACCGGAAGTGGACGGGTATTTACTTCCGGACATGCGCAGTTGAATATCCGGAACGCCGTTACAAACCTGAGCAAGAAAATAGGGAATGTGCTCAAAGGGGAACCTGGAAGCGAGCATGCAGTATTATTGTTTACGTGTAAACATTGGGTAATTGTTTACCATACATCTTTGGGCCCTTTAAGGACATAAAAAGGGAGGCCAGAGACAATTTTGCTCTGTATCCCTCTATCTTGGGTGCCAGCGTACTAGAGGTGCTGCGGGAATTTATCGTCATTATACCTGGCAGCACTTGAAATAAGTATCAGTTTATTCATCTAATTTTGAAGTACATGTGTTGTGATATATGCGTTGTATATAGCGTATTTTTTTTCCACAGTGAGAGAAATTTTGAATCCCCTATGAACCCCAGATTGTATGGGGGAAACGCGTCGGGATAGCTGGGATTTAAAGGTTTTACCAGCATGTGTGACATTGTCTTTCATTAAAGCGGGAGCCGCTCTTTATCAGGGCGATTACTCCACTGGCAGATAGTGCCCCAGTATGCTGTATCATCTAGGTATGTAGTGGTAATGTATAGGGGTTTAGATATTAATATTTTTTAAAAAAAGATAAGTAAAAGTTAAATTTTAACAGGGATTATTATTTGCAGTGATAAACGTATAGTTCTGCACAAAAAAACATTTCTGAAAAACACAATGTGAACCTGGGTGCCACTGGCTTGAATGCAGTATATATATATATTATATTTATTATATATATTAATATAATATATATTATTATATATATTTTTTTTTTTTTTTTTTGTAGGAAGGCACAGGGTGCCGTTATTGACGGACGTTATGTGTCACCGAACTGCTTAAGATCGGTGAAATAAAAACCCATTTGTTTTGGTGTCAGCGGCAGCAGGCCACTGACACAGGTTTTGTATTTGTTTGTATGGCAATAATGCCGTTTATCGGGTCGGGCTTTATTTAAGCAGTCTGTAGAGTTGGTGGAACGGGGGTGCTCCCACATCCAGTTCCGGGGGTTACCAGCCCCATATAAGGCCAGCAGGCTCAGTGAGAGGGGGTGTGGTTCCTTACTTGGGACAAAAGGTTCAGTGGAGCTAAAGTTTGGAAGGAAGCCAGAGCTGAGCCTTGCACTCCCGAGAGAGAGAGACTGAGACCTGCGTGTGGTTCCCTTGCCAGGGAACCGGAGTACGGTACTGCACTTACATCTGTGACTGTTTGTTTCAGATCTTTTTGTTTGGCTGAAGCAAGCCTGCCGTTTATTTGCATGTTTTTGTGGATGTGCACCAATAAACCTTGCTGTGTTTAACACCAAAGGACTGCTTTCATTTGCGCTAATCCCTACAAATTGGGGGATGCGGGGCAACATCCTGGGGGAAAAGC